>PVLC010003564.1:0-44554 GCA_004027655.1 Graphiurus murinus | reverse complement strand
AACATCGTGGGCTGAAATGATGTTGCTCAGTGTTGTCAGCCAGTGACAGACTTCGAGACACATGCTCTAGTGTCTTCAGCCGGCAGTGTGACCCTCCACCCTGGCCCTCTGTCCCCTGCCACTGAGCCGTCAGCCTGCTGTGGCCATGAAGATCATCACGTCTCCCTTCCTGCTCTCCCTGCAGCACGGAGGGCAAGAGGGGCTTGGGCGGCCCTCTCGGGGTGGCTTTGGGGACAAAGGCGCCTGAGCAGGAGGCGGGAGGGGGGAGGAAGACGACGGAGGGAGAAGGAGACAAAGGCTGGCAGATATGGAGCACGGGAAGGGCAGGCGGTGAGGATAAGGCGAGGCAGCGCTGTGGGCGAGGAGAGGAAGGAGGCGTCCTACAGGGGCCTGTCGGGGCGCGTGACACAGACGGGAGGGACATGAGTCGCACCCGCCGTGATGTTCACTTAACCCTCCGGTGGGAAGCAGAGAGCCACAGTGGGAGCCCAGGGACCTGGGTCCCCGCCGCCGTCCCCTGTGAGCCCGGTGTCTTCACGAAATGAGCCAGGAGTCGGGAGCACATGGCTGTCCAGTGGAGCAGACACCGCCCTCTCCTCCCTGGGCCAGCCGGGGGTGGTCAGCGTGCTGGGTCCCCAGGCGCCCGGGGGCTGGGGAGCTGGCTCCTCTCCTTCACCCGTTGCCTCAGGGAAGGTGTGGGTGTCACCCTCCTCAGCCTGTCCCAGCGAGGAGTGGAGTAGGACATGGGACCCACCTGCAGCGGGCTGGTGTATGGTCTGGATCGTAGACAGTGACCCCGGGGGGCTGCCCCTCCTGGCAGTGACCGTGGTGGTGCCAGCCACTTGGTTTGAGTGGCTGACGGCCCGGCCTCATTTAATCTCCCGGCAGTGCAGCGAGTTGGGCCTGGAAATGAGGTGCAGAGACCAAGTGCGCTGGTGACGGCCGAGCTCACGCAGCCGCACGAGGGGCAGACTGGGACCCACGGTGGCCCGCCCGGCCCAGCCCCGGACACATGTGACTCGGACGGCAGTTCAGCTTCAGGCCTGGCCACGTTCAGGAAGCCTCGGGAACGCTGGCCCATTTATTAGCTGTCTTTTAGCTCTTTGTTTTTTAAAGAGCAATCTGTGTGAGTGTGTAGAAAAGTGACTCAGCTTGTGAGCTGAGAGGGCGAAGCCAGAGTCCCGGGCTCACAGGTAACAGCCTCATCTGCCTGGATGAGGAATGTTCCAGAAGCTTCCCTCCAGGTGGGGACCCTGTCCTCCTTTGGGTCACGAGGGGAAGGAAGCACAGGATTGGGTTGGCGTCTGACCCACGCAGCCTCGATCTCAGAGGTGGCTTTTGTGTGTGTGCGTGTGTTTCTTTCTCTCTCTCTGTTTTTTTTTTTTTTTGCAGTACTGGGTATTAAACCCAGGGGCTTTCTACCTCCGAGCTGCACCCCCAGCCCTATTTTTTATTCTCCTCACTAAGTTTCGGAGGGCCTCACTAATAGCTGAGGCTGGCTGTGAACCCAAGATCCTCCTGTCTCAGCCTCCCAAGTACTGGGATCACAAGCGTGCACGACCAGGCCCAGCTTGTCATCTCTCTCTGTCCCTGGCTCCGTGCAGGTCAGCGGAGGGTGTGTCTGGACGCCTGCTGAGAAGGTAGCAGATGTGTTGACGCAGAGGGTGGGAAAGTGGCCACGTGGCCGGGCTGCGGGCTGGGAGAGGGTGGGCCTCCTCCCTGCCTGGGCTAGGGCCGGCCTTCTTAGGAACATTCCAAGGGAGGGCCCCGGCAGCCTGTGTTACCTCTGGGAGGAAGGGAGGCAGGACGGCTCCCGCAGGAAGCTCGGCACGGAAGAGAGGGTTCCAGGCTGCCGGTGCCGGGTGCTTCCATGAGCCGGAGCCCAGGGCGCCTCCCTATAGTGTCGCCTGTGCCCAGGGTCACAGGGTGAGAACACCAAGCAAGGTTGGTGTGCAGGCCAGGTCTGGCCCTGTGACTTCCCTGTGTTCCCGAGGGCCTCTGGGTAACGGGTAGCCTCGTCCCCAAACCGGACTGCATTTATTTTTATCATGCCTGTTGTTAATAAGAATAAATAACTGCTATTTCTGAAGACTCTCTGAAGGCCAGGTGCCTACTCATTTAGCTTACCAGGAAAGCCTGTGAGTTGGGCGTTTTTTTGTTTGTTTGGTAGTAGGGATTGAACCCAGGGGCATTCTGCCTTCAAGGTACATCCCCAGCCCTTTTTTTATTTTGAAACAAGGTCTTACAAAGTGGCTGAGAGTCTCGCCAAATTGCTGAGATTGGCCTTGAACCTGCGATCCTCCTGTCTCATTCTCCTTCCTGGGGTTACAGGCGTGTGCCACCACACCTGGAGAGTCAGGCTTCTTGACCCCACTTTACAGATAAACGCAGTGAGGCACAGAGCAGTCAGAGCCAGCCGGGAGCAGAGAGCTAGAGTGAGACGCGACACACACACCAGTCCTGATGACTGGCACCTTATGCGGGCACTGTGAGGATTTGGACGGTCAGGTGCCTCTTCTGTGAAATGGGCTTAATCAGGCTGTGAACTGATAGCTAGAACGTGCCCGTCACCTGACTGATGCGTGGTCCCTGCCAGCCCATTGTCTTCAGCAGCATTGTCATTCCCATAACACAGGTTTTCCACGAGGAACAGACTGTGATGGTGAGGGAGGGGAGCCAGGGAGGAAGCCGATGGCGAGGCTGTGGGGAGGCTGGTCCTGCTGGGACCGGCCCAGGCGTGCTCTGCAGAACAAGCCGAGAACAAACCAACCCAGCCGGCTGCCGCTCCGTTTCCTGCAGGGCGGGAAGTTACGGATTTCCGCCCTGGCGTCTGGGGAAGGATGGGACAGGCCGCCTGGGGTGTGGTCCCGTGGAGGCGAGGGTGCTCACAGGGGCGGCTCTGTCCACCCTGCCTGACCCCGCCGGCTCCAGGCCAGGTGAAGTCACAGGCCACTTTTCTGCGGGGGGCAGGTGTAGACAGAGAACATGTTGGAAGCTGTTAACGCTCAGCCTCCTCATCCCTATGGTGTGTGCGGTAGAGACAAAATTGCCCAGCGCCCCAGCTCTGAGACTTGTGGGAGACAGAAGTGATAGAGCTGGGCAGAATGAAGGAAGTGGGGTCCTGTTCTGGGGTGCAGGGGAACAGGGGAGCTTGAGGCCACAGATGAGGCCTTGAAGACAGTGCAAATCCGGGTAGTCCGCTTAGCAGGACCTTCCTTGTGCTGTCACTTGTAAGACGGGGATAACAATGGCCTCCTTCCAGGGGTGACTGTGAGCAGTGAGTTAGCACAGGTAGCGCGCATGCGCAGGGCGTGTGCACAGTAAGGGCTGTGGCTAGTCACCCACCACTGCATTTACTCAAGTATAAGAAATAGTAAGCTGGGCGTTGCGGTGGCACATACCTGCTGGCACTTGGGAGGCAGGGACAGGAGGGTCGCAGGTTTGAAACCAGCCTCAACAACTTAGTGAGACCCTCTTTCCAAATAAAAAGTGAAATAGGGCTGGGGGTTTAGCTCAGAGGTAGAAGGCCCCTGGGTTCAAGCTAGGGTACCAAGAAAAAAAAAAGGATTATTAAATCAATATTTGTTGTACCCTCTGCAGACCTAGTGTACAGCAGTAAGCAAGATGACCCCCCTTACTCCCACCTTTGTGGGGCCTCCAAGCGGGGGACATAGAGGAACAGCTGCACTGCAGAGGGTAAAGGGCAAGCTTGAGGGAGAAGCCAGCGCCGATTGGAAGACAGGCCCGGCACACTGTCCACAGCCTGGCGGTTCAGCCCTCTGCTCCGCCGGCTGGCCAGTGAGTCCAGTCGTCGCAAGAGGCTATGGAATGATTACAGAGAGGCCCTGGGTGCCGGGCCCCTGCAGGGGCATCTGGGCACTGGCAGGGTCTTGGCAAGAGGACGTGTCAGGTCAAGCCGGTGGTGGCACCCATGCTCAGGTCTCCCTTCTCTCCCAGCCTCAGGTTCCCGCAGGGCCCTAGCAGCGGGGGGCTCCCTCCTGTCCAGGTCAGCCAGGCCCTGTTGGTGCCACTTTAAAGAACAGCCACCCTTTGGGAGGCTGTCCTGCTTGTCCTGGGACATTTGCAGGGCGTCCATCTCCACTCTGCAGGAAGAGTTCCCGGCTCAGCAAGGTCCAGCTGCCCTCCGGAGGCCTCCCAGAGCTGACGAGTTGGGGCTTGGGGCTCCTAAGCATGGCAGGGTGGGCTCTTGAGGAAGTTCTTCCAAAGAAGAGGATCTGGGGGGCAAAGGGACTTTCTCATGGTTTCCTTAGCTTGAGTGCTACAAGGCCAGGGCCTTACCGCACAGCCTGCTCTGCGAAGTCGCAGCAATAACTCATTCTGCTGCTGACATCTTGGCCTCTGCCGGCGGCGCTCTGAGGGTGTCGGCCTTGGCAGCAGCTGAGATTTTGTTAATCTAAAGTCCCAGGGGAGTGGAGGGCTTGGGACGCCAGTTTTTCTGAGTTTCCACGGAAGGCTTCGGTGCCCTGGCCCCTGGGAGGCCTCCAGGTTTGTGCTCAGAAGGCCCCATGTACGCGGAGCCTCGCCAGACCCTCTGTTGGCCAAGTCCGAGGGCCACGTGGCCATGGAGTCCGGGTCCTGCCCAGTGCCATCTCTCCTGCTCTGCCTGCTGCAGGGAGCGGACACTGTCTGCTGCCAGCCTCCTGGCATGAGTGGCCGCACCTCTCTAGTCCTGCCCGTGTCGGTTCCGTTTCTGGGCTCTCAGTTTTGGCTATCTTTTATCATTCCTTGTTCGGTCATTCATGCATGCATGCCTGCTCATTCATCCATTCACTCATTCATTCACTCATTCATTCATTCATTCTCAGAATCACATGGTTGCCGAGAGGGCAGATCCAGGGCCGGACACGGTGGGTTGGACACCCTGCTCACCAGCTGTAGGGCTTTGGGCTGACTCTTCCGCCTCTCAAACTCCTGTTTTCTTGTCTGAAAAATGAGGCTGGTGGTCCCTTCCCTGGGCTGCCATGAGGATTAAATAGAGTAATGTATGTGGTGCTCTGGCACAGAAGGTATCTGTCGCGGTCCTTGTCACCTCGTTCCCCTGTGGCCCTCCCTGGTCACTCTCTCCGTCCTTCCTATCAGGCTTCCATTGGCAGGCCCATCCTGGGCACGGGCATCGAGTATACACATGGTGCACATGTTCACAAGTGGACAGAGTTGCCTTGTTCTTGCACACCTGTGCACATCCAGCCCAAGGCGCCCTGCCTTGCACAATCACACTCCTGTGCTGTGCACATCCCTTTGTATGTGTTGATCCCCGTGCCTGACTGCGTAGCCACCCAGCTGCCCTCGGTGTTTCTTCTTTTAACACCTGTTTGGAGCCGTGCTTGGGGCCTGTTTACCAGCGGCCCTGTCTAGGTACTTTCTGAACATGAATTGATCGAATCCCTCTAATGACGCTAGGAGATCGTTACTGTGCCTAGTCTCTCATTTTGCAGGCAAGGAAACGGAGTCACGGGGCAGTTAGGTCATTTGCTCAAGGTTGCATGCTCTCACGGGGCGAGGCCAAGGTTCAGTTTCAGTCTGTGCAGTGCAGGCTCTGATGGGGCGCTGTCGCCCCTCCAAGGTGTGTGAGCTGCACCCGCCGCCGCCCAGCTGAGAACCCTTGCGGTGTACACACGAGAGCCTGGTGCCCTCAGTGTCAGGGTGGCGGATGCATGGGCCTTACACCTGTGCGTGGAAGGGCACACTGCTGGAGCGAGCACACACTGCTCACACACGTGCACCCGTGGGTGCTGTAGGCCTCAGCCCTACCTCCAGCCGCCTTTCCGAGAGTCCCGTCTTCATCTCCTCTGTCCTCTCCAGCTGTCAGGTCAGGCCTGGACTCGGTCTCTGCCCAGCTGTGACCTCCGCATGCACCTCAGCCCCGAACTGAGCCCCTTGTCTTTGTGCCTGTCCACCCCGGCACCCCACTGCCTTCCTGCCGGGCCCCACAGTTGGCTTCTCAGCTGGCCCAGGATCTCAGCCCCCGTCCCAGCCTCTGAGATTGGCAGGCGACCACAGTCGGTGGGGCCGGTCCCAGCCTCATCCCAGAGAGCAGAAGTGGCTCCCCAGAGGCTGCCCACGAGGCCGAGGCCGGAAACTGACGCTTCCCCTTCTAGTCACACATTTCCTGGCAGCTCTCTGCTCTGTGCCCTCCACCTCCGTCCACCCCCCTCCCCCCCAGCAGAGCCTCCGAATCCGAAAGAGAGTGCATGGCGGCGGCCGGCCCTGCCCAACTGGAGTTGTTGCCCTGGGCTTTCAGACTCAAGCCCAGGCTTGTCTGCAGGGTGAGACTCTCTATTTTGGCCCTTGCAGAAGCATCCAGATTCTTCTGCCCTGACCTGGCTGGGCCCCGAATGCACTCTGGGCTCCAGCTGTCTCTGTGTTCTGCCTCGGCCCCCCTCCCTGGAGGACCCATTCTTCCTTCTCTTCCAAAGCACACCGGGCTCTAGGGAGGCTTCACCATCTTCCACCGTCCTCTCTCCTGCTCCTCCTCCCTTCTCCCTCCCTGTACCTTGTGCCGGCTGCAGCATCTGGTCCCTGTCAGAACCGATACTCGGTGCTGCTGGAGCAGTACTGGCTTGTGAGGCCCTGGGCTGGGATTTAACTTGCTCTTGGTGAATTTGGATTCTCTATCAAAATCTCCCTCCCTCCCTCCCTCCCTCCTTCCTTCCTTTCCTTCCTCCCTCCCTCCGTGTGCCAAAGCATTGATTAAGCATCTGCTTCTTTGAAGGCCCCACAAATTGAACTAACAAAAGAAGAAAAACTCAAGGAGACGAGGAATCACCAGATTGCACAGGTGCCCCTGGCCAATTGGTGAAAAAGTTTTATGAGCAAATCTGGTGGTTATCCTTTGGAAAATAAGCAAAGGCAAAACCACTTCCTGCTGCTTCCAGGAGCTGCTTCGTAAGCCTGAGCTTTCTAAGACCTACCAGGAATCTGAGATTTCAGGCACACACAGCCTGTCCCTGGCTCCTCCCTGCTTTCCTGAAGAACTCAGCAGTTTGGGTCATAGATTGCGTTTCAGTCTTGTCTTGGGAAGGAATTTCTGAGATCGAGCAATTTGGCAAGAAACGGAAAGGAGGACTCTGGGTTGTGACACAGAGGCAGCCTTCCTCTTTCGGGGCTGGAGCATCTGGGTTTGCATGTACCACAGGCCTTGGGGAGCTGAGTCCCCTCCTTTGAGTCAGCCAGTCCTGGCCCCAAGGGAGCTCTGGCAGTGCCCAGGCCCACGTGTCCATCAGGGCCCCTTGCACTTCTTACCCGACCCATGCTCCAAATTCCTGAACGGGGAGAGAAAGCGCTGTCGCTGGTGGCTGGGCCGCTCAGGAGGGGCAGGGTTACAGATGTGTAAGGCACGGGCCCTGAGCCTGTGTTTCTTTATTTGTGAACCACCGGTGACTACAGGGCCCCATCCTGGGCCTGGCAGGACCTTTTAATTCAGTAAACACACACAGGGCACCTACTTCATTGCTATGTCTTGTTGTAAGCTTTGCAAACATTAAGTGGTGTGACCTGAACCGTAGACCTGCGTAGGAGGCAGCTGCTACCAGGTCACATGTACAGATGAGGAAGTCGCGGTCCAGAGAGGTTGTCACTGTCCCAGCTGGTAGGTGGCAAGCGAGTGTGGGTTTGTACACATGGAGGTGTGGCCTCTCTGAAGGGGTTGGTGAGGAGCCGCATTGGTGGGGCCACCGCCTGCCTTGTTTTGCCTGGGACAGTCCCAGCGTGCATTTGTGATCCTGGTAAAGTGATCAGTGGTGTCCCATTTTCATCCACAAATGGCTTCGGTTTGGAGGACAGGTCACACGTCAGCTTTTGTATGTGGTGTTTAGGACATTCTCGGGAGTGTGGCGGCCCTGTGTGCCATGGAGGGGCGGTGACAGGGCCACAGAGCACCCTGCCTGCCTCCCCTGGGGTTCCTGGACCTGCAGAACGGCGCTGTCTTCAATCCTCAGCTCGCTCTCCAGCGATCCCTGGACATCTCGTGCGCGAGACGTGTGGGCGTCCTGCAGGGGACGAGGGGGAGACCGAGACGGGAGATGGAGCCAGCAGCTCTGGGAAGTAGAGCCACAGCCAAGACCCGCCCTTCTCAGAAACGCGGAGTATTACCGTTATCATAAGCCCATTGCTTTGTTTGGCAAATTATGACAGCATGGCCGCTAACTAAACAAATTCTGATAATTCTGATGACCTCTTCAAATTAAAAGAAGAAAAAAACCCCCCAAAAACAAAAGAACTCAAGCAAGTAGAAGGCCTCTGGCTATGTGAGTAACATTTATAAGTTCCCGTTCCTGATCAGACCCCTGGGCAGGACAGTCCCTGGGCCCTGGAGCCACTAATGTCCTCAAGATGCCCTGTGGGGACATTAATGTCCCCAAGATGCCTCTGTGCTTGGACACTTTGCAGGGTGTCATGGGATGTGGCTTTACCAGGCAGTCTGTGAATTAGGCAGAGATGAACTCTGGCCTCCTGATTGATGTTCTGTTGAAGACCTGCCCTAGCTCAGCACCTGCTAAAGGCCATAGCTGAGGAACATGAGCTCTGGAATCCAGGGGCCAATTTAGCCCAGTTTGCCTGAGACTGTCCACTTTGTAAAACTGAGAGTCTAGCTGGGCCTGGTGGTGTATGCCTGTAATCCCAGTACCTGGGAGTCTGGGCATGGTGGTGCATGCCTGTAATCCCAGTATTTGGGAGGCTGAAACAGGAGGATTGCAGGTTCAGGAACAGCCTCAGGAACGTAGGGAGACTCTCAGCAACCTAGGGAGGCCCTGTTTCAAAACAAAACAAAACAAAAAAAGTAAAAAAAGGACTGGGAGTGTAGCTTGGAGATAGAATGCCTGTGGGTTCAATCCCCAGTACCACAAAAAGACAAAATACCCCAAACTAAACCACCACGAACAAAACAAAAACAAAAGCAAAACTGTGAGTCTTGTTCCAGGAACAGAGACGGTTGGCCACCTACACCGCTCACGTAGCCCAGCCTGCAGGCAGGTAGGCGTGTTCCTTTTTTTTTTTTTTTTTTTTTTTTGCGGTGCTGGGGATTGAACTCAGGAGCATTCTACCTCTGAGCTATACCCCAGCCCTATTTTTTATTCTTTAGTTTGAAACAGTGTCTCGCTAAGTTGCGGAGTGCCTCACTAGGTAGCTGAGGCTGGCTGCGAACCTGGATCCTCCAGTCTCAGCCTCCCAAATGCTGGAATTACAAGCGTGCGCCACCACGCCCGGCGGCAGGTGTGTTTCTTAGGCAGCTTTATTTTCTTCTCCTGCAAAATGAAGACTTAATGGTAGCTACCTCACAGGGGTCACGGTAGCATCAGCGGTTTATGAAAAGAGTCCAGCCCACAGACGCCTAGCAAGCGGCAGAGAACGTTGGTTTCATAAAGGTTATACGCTGTCTCAAGCTTTCCTCCATGGTGCTAGGCAGGAGCTGTTTATTCTCTGGTCTCCATGGACCACTGCCAAGTCCCAGACAGTCCTCTTCCCCTTCGGCTGCTACTCTGGTCATCTTATCTTGGAGTGGCTGTGTGGAAAGTGCTTTCCAAGTCTTGACCCACTGCTTGGTCCCCTGAGGAGCCCAAGGCTCCACCCCAGATCCCCAAGCCAGGCGCCAGGCCTGGCTGTGACACTCTTGTCACCTGGAAACAGGACAGGATGTGGATGGGAGGGTAGCTGACATTTATTGAACGCCTCTTCATACCTGGCATTGTGCTGTGTATGATTTATATTTAAAATCCTCACTTGAAAACCCTCATTGTATTATGTTTTATTTTATTTATTTTTCTGTGGTACTGGGGATGGAACCCAGTGGCCTTCTACCTCTGGGCTACACCCCCAGACCTATTTTATATTTTATTTGGAAACAGAGTCTCACTAAGTTTCTGAGAGCCTCACTAAGTTGCCGAGGCTGGCTTTGAACCTGCCATTCTCCTGTCTCAGTGTCCCAAGTACTGGGATTATCAAATGTGCGCCACCACGCCCAGCGAAAACGCTCATTTTACAAACGGAGTGTTGAGGCCTGGCAAGGTTCAGTTATGCAGAAGCAAGGAACTGGGGCCTGAGGTGACATGTCACCCTCTTGACCGGGCTACTCTAGTGGCCTGTGACCTGAGCTGGCCTGCCAGCTGCCGGCCACCAGTGAGTGAAGAGGTAAGTGCAGAGAGCAAGAGTGAAGGCGTGGAAATCTCTGGCTACCCCACGTTACACTGACGTTTTTATCTTCTTTTCCAAAAGTGCATGGACGCCATGGATTCTGGTGACAACACTCTTTAACTCTGCCTGTCAGCCGGTCAGGCTAAGTCCTGCTGCGGTAACAAATAGCCCCGCCTGACAGAACCTCACACACCAAGCTTCATTCCCCCAAACTGCCCTACATCCAGGGCATATCAGCAGGAGGGCCTTGCCGTCCACTCACCCGGGACCTGGGCTGGGTCTACCATCCTGGGCCTGCTTGGGACATAGGCTACCACTCATATCTCATTGATCAGCCATGGCCACGTGGCCACCATGTATAAAGGGAGGGTGGGGAGCAGCTGGGCTCTCAGCGCCCCTGCTCACGTGTTCCTGGGCCTCTGGGCTGGGCTCCCTGTAGCCCCGGAGAGATGCCGATTCTGGGTGGCCACTTACCTCTTGAGTTCCTAAGACAGGAGAGCTGGGGGGCTGAGCCTCTGCTGGGCCCTGGGCCTGGCCTCCTGGTCCCTGTGGAGGATACTTAGTGTTTTCTTGGTTCGGGAACTGAAGCTTCTCCCTTTCCATCACGGTGTGCGAAGGAAGAAATGGTGAGTAGTGTCAGGAAGTCTGGGCCAGGACCGTTTCCCTCCTGGAGCCCAGGTCTCGCCAGGTGAAGCAGCGTGACTGCTCTAAGTCAGGGCCGTGCCTTTTTGGGGGACATACTGTGTGCCCCTGTCCACGCATCTTCTTGTTCATCGCCCCGCAGCCCAACATGTGGTGTGATTCTTAGCCTCATTTCATGAGAGAGGCTGCGAAGCTCAGAAGGTTCAGAAATTTTCAGTTCATGTGATTAGAAATTGGCTGTGCTGGGATTGGGTCTGGCCTGTTTCATCATTAGCTTGTGCTTGGAACAACTCAAGAGGACTTAACTGAGTTGGGGTCTGAGAAGATAGTAATGAGGAGGGGCCTCTGGAGTCCATCCGTCCTTCCTTCCTTGCTTCCTTCCTTGCTTCCTTCCTTCCTTCCTTCCCTCCCTCCCTCCCTTCCTTCCTTCCTTCCTTCCCTTCCTCCCTCCCTCCCTCCCTCCCTCCCTTGGAACCCAGGAGCATTCCACCTCAGCGCTACACCCCCACCCTATTTATTTTTATTTGGAAACAAGATCTTACTAAGTTGCAGAGGGTCCACTAAGTTACTGAGGCTGTCCTTGAACCCGTGATCCTCCTGTCTCAGCCTCCCAAGTACTGGGATGACAGGCCTGTGCCACCAGCCGCTCCCTGGAGACTTTTTTTTTTTTTGCGGTACTGGGGATTGAACCCAGGGACATTTACCTCTGAGCTACACCCCCAACCCTATTTTTTTATTCTTTATTTTCACCTCCAACCCTATTTTTTTATTCTTTATTTTGAGACAGAGTCTCACTACATTGTAGAGTGCCTCACTAGGTAGCTGAGGCTGGCTGCAAACCCAGATCCTCCGGTCTCAGCCTCCCAAATGCTGGGATTACAAGCGTGTGCCACCACGCCCGGCTCCTGTTTTTCTTTTGGTGGCACTGGGGACTCTACCTCTGGCACTGGGTTATTCTACCTCTGAGCTACACTCCCAGCCCTGTTTTATTTCTATTTTGAAACAGGGTCTCACTAGGTTGATGAACATCTCACTACTTGGTGAGGCTGTCCTCGAACCTGCAATCCTCTTGCCTGGAGACATTTTTAACCCTTCAGAAAGCCCAGGTAGATCTTGACCTTATTTTTGAGAGGTAAAGCCTGCCTCAGTTACATTCAACCATTTCATTACACAGTGAAACCTGATTCTTCCTTTTATCACTGTTTATTTTAAACTGGCCTTGCATTAAGGGAAATAACGTTGGAAAATGGAAATAGAAATCAATGTTGTCTTAAGAACAGTAGTTAGAAGTGGGGGGGTGCGGTGGAGAGCTTCCAAATATAAAGATTGTTCAGTGGAAAGAAAATACAGAAGGCTTTTGAAGTTGAACTGGCTCAAAGCCTTGTTCCTGAATGTTCCCTAAAGAAAAACCATTTGTCCGACCCTGGCCTCCTGGGGTCTCAGTGCCCTTCCTCTGCAGGTGCCAAAGATGCGCCCCAAGTGATTTTTCTCAAACTGGGGTACATGCAGCCCACTGGGGAGTCAGGAGCTAGAGAAACCTCAGGCTAAATCTGGTGTGTCTAACCCACGTGTCTGACTTGTTGATTCAAAGGGAAAAGGTTAAGTAATTTAACTAATATATAATTTAGAACGTGGCCCGTCTTCTTGGGGTGAGCATTTTGCTCACAGGGTGGAAAGGTTAAGTCATTTAACTTGTGTGTAATTTAAAACACGGCTCCCCTTTCTGGCAATGTCTACTTTAGGAGATTTGGCAAAGGGGGAAAGGTTAAACCGTTTAACCAGGGAGTCGTTTAAAATATTATTTTGTTATTAAAGCAGGCACAGATTTGGAGCAGAATGTGAAATTTGCAGGCTTATGAAGATTAAACACAGGACCTGAATGAGAGTCCTAGGTGGGGCGGCTGCAGTGTCCCTCTTTGTATCGGGGTTGTTGGAGGAACAGGAGGCCTGGGCTGTAGGGAAGGGGGCTGTAAGGGTCACTCAGTAGCACCAGGGACTCTGGCTCAGCCGACTGGGGCTGGCCGGTTCTGGTGATTTTGGCTTTTCTTGCGTTATTTCCGGTTTGGTTTTCAAAAAGCTTTTAATTAAAGCCCACTTGGGAAATGCCAACCCGTCCAGTCCACTGCAAGTTTAAGGGAGGAGTCAAAGGTCATGGGAACAGCAGGGGCCAGGAGTGTCCCCTCCCCCCTCCAATGGCTCCTGAGCGCCGCAGCCCGTCCGTGTCATGCGCACATGCTCACGTTTATTGTGAGTAGACAGTACCTCCGTATGATGTAGTTCTCAGAAAGTGGTAAATGCTGTGAGAGTCTCCCAGAGGCGGCAGAGCCACCTGTTTTCCGGCCTTTTATTTCAAGATATCCTGGGTCCATACAGGCAAATGCATGCAAAATGTTATTTCCTTTTCTGTGTTTGTTTTGACAAATGATAGACTCCAGACACTAAACAACAACAAGGGCGCCTTCCGTGTCAAGCACAGCCTCCTCGCTCTCGGCCGGGTCTGTCCCACCGTATGGATTCATGTAGCCATTTCCTGACAAACGCGTCTGTCTCCAACCTCTTTGCTTTTTCAAGTGATGCTGCAGTGACCGTCCCTGGACGTCTGTCTTTGAGATAAATGTGAGAATAAATTCCTAGAAGTGTACTAGCTAGGTCAAAGGTGACATGCTTGTGGAATACCCAGAGGTATTTTCAGCTTCCACTGGGACTTTTGACACCCTCTGTCCGCCTGAGACCACGTGGCATGAGGAGGGTCTCAGGAAGGGCCCGTGCAGGCCCCAGATGGTGTGTGGAGTGATTAGACCTTGCCAGAGATTGCCAGGACAAGGATCCTCGTGATGTCCTGGGGTCTTCCCGGCATACCCAGCCCGGGCTGGGAATGCTGGGAGAGCAGGTGTGGGGCCCAGTGTGAACCTCCATTGGCACTTACAATGCGCAGCTCATGGTGTCTTGGTTCCAAAGAAGAGACGTGAATGTTGGAAACGTAAGGCCCCCTTCTCACCGAGTGAGAGCCCCGCACCCTCAACAGTGGACTCACGAGTACAGTTCGGGTCCCTTTGGACTTTGTGTGCTGCTTGTCAGATCAAGGTCCCCGTGAGTCGCTCGTGTGCAGGTGACACCAACGCTGCGTGCACGTGCACAGCTGGCCATTCTCCTGCTTGTGAGGACACCCACTCTATGGTCAACTTTTGTTTTGTCCATTGTGTAGACGGGCAAGTGGGTGCAGAGAAAGAGGGCCTGGGCAGGACTGCCCCACTGCACACCCCCTCCCTGGGATGGCACAGGCCTGGCGCCCACCCCCAGTGGGCATGAACTTGGCCTAGAGGATGATCCTGGCCTCGGAGATGGGCACTTGGGTTTGAAAAAGAGGTTCTCTTCTTCCTCCCTGCCCCACGTTGGCACCTCTCTGAACGTCTGGTTTTTCAGCTGCGAAATGGAAATGGCCTTCCTTCCTTCCTTCCTTCCTTCCTGTGCCTGACACGCTCAGGCAGCCATGATCTGGCTGTCTTTCTCTGCTCCGCCATTTGCCGGCTTCCTTCCGCTCATCCTGGGCAGGCCGCAGGCAGAGCTGCACCATAGCACTGGGTGGGGACCTCATTCAGAGGCCCCAGAATCCCGCCTGGACCACCCCGGAGTGTGGCTTGACCTGGGGGTCTCTTGGGGTCTGTGGGGCTGGATCTTAACTGGGACCCAGGTCCCCTGCTGCTGACCTGGATCCCTGTGGGAGGGATCCGCTGGCTCTCCTGGCTGGAGCACAGAAACAGGACCGAGGAGTGTGAGACCTTGGGAGGTCCCCGAGGTCCCGAGGAGGAGGAGCCGCCTGGGTCAGGCCTGGCCGCCGCATGGAAGCTGGTTTTCTGGTCAGCTTACAAGTGGAGGTGGGATGCTCTTCTTGTCTCTGAACATGGTGGGACTTGTGGGAAAGGCCCCATTGACTATGGTTTGATGTCACCCTTGAGGGTCGTGTCAAGGTGCTGACCACTGGGGCTTGCTCCATCCAGCTGTGGTTCTCAGGGTCTGACTGGAGACCAGGAGATGCTCCTTCCTCACAGCTGTGCAAGAGCCCTGTGGAGCCAGGGTCATATCCCCGGATAGGAAACCACAGCTCAGCTTGGTAGTGTGAACTGCCCAAGTGGTACCAGGCCGACACCGAGTGCAGCGTGTGGCAGGATTCCCCGTGTCCTCTGATGTCACCCTCGTCGTTGATGTTCCTGCTAACGATGATGATGGTGGTGGTGATGATACCACCAATAATGACCGTAATGCGTGTGAATGTGTGTGTGTGCAGCACTGGGGATTGAACTCCAGGAGTACTCTTGTCATCCTCAGCCTTTTTATTTTTGAGACAGGGTCTCATTAAGTTGCCAAGGTTGACCTTGAACTTGTGATCCTCCTGCCTCAGCTTCCCAAGTTGCAGGGATTTACAGGTGCGTGCCACTGTGCCCAGCTGATGATAGCATTGTTACTGGCTGGCATTGTCATGCGCCCTTGGCTAAGCTCAGTCCACTCAGCTCGGGTGATTTTACTTGATTCCTAGGACAAAGGAAACACTGTTGTAAGGAGCTTGATTTAGCAGATGGGTAAACTGAGCTTTAGCAACCAAAGGGACGTGGATAAAGTCTCAAAACTAGCCAAGAATGAAGCCAGGGTTGGCTCCCGGAGGTGCGATTCCAGGCCTAGATCTCCTCAAAACCACGCACCACCACTGCCCTTCCCGATACTGTCAGGCCAGCTGTGGACCGATAGGTTTTAATTAAACAAGTTGCAAATCTTAACTTTGGAAACGCATACTGAGAACACAGAAGAGTAAAATGAGCCCCCGTCGTGCACCATCTCCAGACTCGCAGCTAACCCATGCACTCCCCTCTCCCCCAGCTGCTAAATTATTTCCACATAAATCCCCAAAGTTTATCATGTCAATCAAAATTACTTAAGTAGGAATGTCTGAAAAATAAGGTTTTTCAACAAGAATAACCATAAATATAGTACCATTCTCATACCTGAGAATCCTAATAGTTGTTCCCTGATATCAAATGCCTAGTCAGTATTTACATCGCTCCCGGGTGTCTCATACATGATTTTTGCTGTGGATTTGTTCAAGTAAGAATCCAGACATGGTGTACACACTGGGTTAGCCGAAGGGTTAACTGTTACAGGTTTAAAGTCTGTTTTCAAGTCAGGTCATCCATCCTGTAGAATCTCCTGTATCACAGGTTTTGCCACTTGCTTCCTCATGGTGCCATTTAACATGTCCCTCTGCACCCTGTATTTCCTTCCTACACGTCCTGTGACTTTCTGGTTTTTGGTCTGTACTGTCTTGTAATCATAATCACCAGCCACATGTGGTCATTAGCACTCGAAACGTGGGTGATCCAAGATGTTCTGAAAGTGTAAAATACACACCAGATTTTAAAGTCTTAGTGTGAACAAAAAAATATGAACTGTCTCACTGGTAATTTTATATATCAATTACATGTTGAAACGATAACGTTGTCAACTGTATTGGGTTAAATAGAATGTATTATTAACATCAGTGTCACCAGTGTTACAGGTAATGTGCCACCACACCCAGCAAAATTATTAACATTGGTTTCACCTCTTTTGCTTGCTTAAAAATGTAGCTCCCACCGGGCATGGTGGTGCATGCTTGTAATCCCAGTACTCAGGAGACTGAGATAGGAGGATCTCAGGTTAGCGGCCAGCCTCAGCTACTTAGGCCCTCCACAACGTAGTAAGACCCTGTTTCAAAATAAAGAATAAAAAATAGGGCTGGGAATGTAGTCGGAGGTAGAATGCCCCTGGGTCCAATCCCCAGTACTAAAAAATAAAAAATAAATAAAAATAAAAACGTAGCTCTCACAGAATTTAAAGTCACCTGTGTGGCTCGCGTTCTATTTCTTTTGGAGCACACTGATCTGCCTCAGTTGGGTCCTTCTGTCCACCGTCTTTCTGGGTGTGATTGATGGGCAGGTGAGGGTGCTGGTAGTGTCACCCACCCGCTAGTTAACACCCTCCCCATCAGCTATTCTAACATTTTAGCTGTCATCAACGTTCATTGTTCTGGCCTGTTATTTTTTTAGGGGTTGCAAAGTGGAGATATTATAAGTCTACCTCTCTGTCCTCACTTGTTATGTGGAATTATTTCAAGGAGCGTCATTTCAGCCGCTCGGGGCTCTGATGTTTAGCACATACAGGAAAGGCGGCAGAAACGCTTCCTTCTTCCCTCTGTCACGTCTTAGAGTGATCAGCTCAGTTTGTAGGATCTTCCAGCGGCTTATCTGTTATGTTGTCTTTACTGTCAGAATGAATTCATAGACTAATATCTGATGAGTTTCACATGTAAACTCCATCGCAGTTTCTGTACTTTTGCTATATATATAATTATTTATTTTTTGGTACTGGGGATTGAAGCCAGGGATATTCTACCTCTGAGCTACACCCCCAGTCTTACTTATTTATTTTTGTTCTTGAGACAGGGTCTAGGTTGCTGAGGATGACCTTGAACCTGTGATCCTCCTGTCTCAGCCTCCCAAATACTGGAATCACAGGCAATGTGCCGCCGCACTTGGCAAAATCTCTGTACTTTTGGATTCTCCAGTTGGCCTGAGTCTGGCCAGTGGCAGCCACCGACTTTGATTCCTTGTCCCTTTGTGAATCTCTGTGTCCTTTCTTCTGCTTTGCTGATTGGGAGAATCCACTTCTCAATGGAATTTTGTTTGATTTGGCGTTGGCACACAATAACTCCATACTTACGGGGCACGGTGTGTGAAGTTTTGATACATGTATACACCGCTCAGTGACCATACCAGGGCCATTAGCACACCCATCACCTTGGCCGTTTATCATTTCTTTCTGGTGAGAACATCCCGAGTTCCACACCGCTCGCCAGACCCGGGATGCAGGGCTTCCTGCCAGCGCGCCGTCCAGAGGAACCAGCTTCCTCTCGGGTCTCGGTGCTGAGTTCCCAGCAAGAGGCCAGGGCGGAGGAGGCAGGCCAGGCCGGCTGGCTCGAGCCCCACGTAGTAGGTGTTCCGGAAACAGCTGTCGAGTGAATGAAAGGACTGAAAGCCGATCCGTCACACCACCTGGTCCGACTGGGCTCCTCTCCACCCTGGGGTTCTCCGGGGAGGCCAGCTCGCACATGGCGCTGCCCTTTATTCTCTGCAGCGGTCGGGGACACCTTCCCTGTGCCGACCTGAGCGTGCGGACTCCGGAGCCGCCGGCGTCTTTTTGGGCTTGTGGGTGCAGTTGGGGTGAAGAGCAGGGGCCCAGGCCTCGCTCCAGCTGGCTCCTCCTTCATAGTGCCACTTCTTCCTGGCGTGAATTTTTAAAATTCCAGCTCCCTGAACCTCCGGGGTCGGTTTTCACTCCACAGACCTGCAACCTTTGCACCTCTGCCTTGGCCCAGACATCACGGGCTCTGTGTCCCCAAGCCCTGGCTGTGCGTTCTTGTCCCCGCGTGCCTGCTTTGCATGCCGGCCCCCAGATGGACCGCAGGCTTCTGATGATGTTGCTGCTGCTTGTTAAACAACAGACAAACAAAACTGCGGCCAGCCTTGTCGACATCCCGGGGATCTTTGTCCCTCAAATAGCGTGTTCGTTTATGGAGACTGACTTCATGTATTTACTCTATAAGAGGCTGGAATCCGGTGACAGTTCTGGTCTATTTGAGGAATGGATTTGTGTCTGGTTCTGTTGGGAGAGGCAGGTGTTCTGGCCTAGGCCGTGGCGGGTGGGGCGGCAGGGAGGAGGAGCATGGCCGTGGGGTGGGAGAAGTGTCCCAAAGTGGCAGGAGGAGGGCCTCCTGGGTCTCATCCTTGGGTATCTGGGGTTTATCATGCTTCAAGATGGACAAACCTGAGGCTCCTGTTTGGGTTTCACTACTGCATGCGTGATGTAGGGCAAGGCGCGTCAGAACTGGGCTTTGTGGACCAGCAGACCCGCAGCCGCTGCTTCCGAGAGCATCCTATGGATTTGCTCTGGAGTGCCGGGAGGGTGTGCCCGGCCTTGGGGAGAAGGAGAAGCCCATCTCCTCCTGGGCTGGGCCCCACCAGCCTCGCTCATCCCTCAGCAGTGGCGTAGACGCGTCAGGTGCTGTTCTGCCGGGGCCGAGGAGGTGGCTGGCTGTTCACCCCAGGCCCATTCCTGGCCTTGGTCCGGTTTGCTGCGCCTGGCCCGGCGAGGGCCGGCCTCTGTGGTCTGTGCTCCGGTGCCCGGGTCACTGAGTTCAAAGTGTGAGGTGTTGTGAGAGGGCAACACCAGGTTTCGCTCCCCTGCCCTGGCTCTGGCAGCGGTGACCGCCCGGGACTCAACCCCATTGCAGACTCTGAGGTCTGTGTTCAGTTAGTGATCTCTGCTCCTGGCCTCGGTACTCTGTCCCTGTGGTCTCCAGGTGGTGGCAGCTTCCTGCTGCCCCTGATCTCCGGGCTGCTTCTGTGTCGTGTTTGGCCTCTCCGGCTTTCCCTTCCTGTGTAATCATCTCCCAAAGTCCAGACACCGAACTGGCTTCTGGCTCCTCTTTGGACCTGGACTGACGCAGCAGGGACCCCAGGGCCCCAGCTTCTACGTGGCTGCCGGTCACCTGACTTCAGCCAGGTGCTCAGCTCCTGTAACCTTTGCCACTTTCCATGCTTGGCGACTCCGGAATCCTTGGCTTTCCCTCTCCCGGGGTTTTCATCCTGCTGACTTGGCCCTTTCCTGTGTCTTGGGCTCCAGGCTCAGCCCGAGTGCTCCTTCTTGGTTCTCCTGGACATTTCCCCAGATGCAAAGTGAATCCTGCTTCTCCTCTGTTTCAAACTGCCCTCTGGCTCCCCAGCAGCCTCCCCAGGGGCATATTGGGCCTTCTTCTTCTAAATGAGTCCTATTGGGTTCCCCTCTTGCTCTCTGCCTGGAATCCCTTGTATGCTAAGCTTGGCTTCCCTCCTTGGGTACTTAGTGCTTTGTCTTCTCTTGGCCAGCTGCATCTCTCTGATGGGCAAGCACCTGCCGGGATTCTACCCACTCTGGGCTCCAGAGGCCAGAGGGCAGGAGGTAGGGCCGGCCTGCTCACCACATCTAGCTATCTGTCCTAAAGGACTCACCCACCTGAGCACAGACATACCCACGCTGTGTAAGGTAATAGAGTAAAAAAGGAGACAGTTGCCGAGTTCATCAATGAAAGAATAGGTCGGTCCATTTTAACATAATATTTCCGTGGAATATGACGCAGCGCTGATAAAGAGTGAGGTCAATCCACAAGACCTGGCTGTGGAGAGATACCCAAGACTTGTTATGATCCAGGACTCATTGTGACACAAAGGCACAAAGCAAAGGTATTCATGATTTTATATATGTATGTATGACTTTAAGAAAGGGCTGTGTGCTGACGAGGGATCCAGGGATTATCTCTGGGGAGAGAGTGGGGGTTGAGCAGGTGACAGGATTCTTTTGCTTTTCACCCTTCCTCTTTCTCTATTGTTCAGATTTCCACAACAGCACTGTATTCGTGTGTTAGGGCCGGGGCATTGGAAAATCGCTAGCAGTCTGTTAGGGAAAGAGAAAGCCCCTCATCGGAGCCAGTGCATCCTCCGTGTCGCCCCTCAAAACACCAGGGAGGCAGGCAGGATCTTCTCCAGAAGCGCTCCAGCACGGCGGCGAGTCTCGGGGGCATCTGTCGGAAATGATCCCATCCTTCCGGAATGCCGCTCTGGAGTTGGGTAGTCTCTGGAGGCTTGGAGGAGGCAGCCATGGCACAAAGTTGGCAGTGGCTTGAGACATCTATTTTCAGTGTTGACCTCTCACCACGACAATGGGAACCTTTTATAGTTCAAGGATTTTCTAGGAAAATGAACTACAGTGGCTTTGTGGAATGTCTTTGCTGGAAAAGGCAAATAACGGGAGGCGGGGGCCCTGTGTGAGTTGCTTGTGCTGTGTGCGTGTCTCGGAGGAGGAGGGGCGAGTGGCCCCCGCTGCATGAGGACTGCCATTCCTTGGCAATCTGGAGTCAGCTTTGAAACGCCCTGGCTAAAGCGCATGGATTATCTCCTCCCTACGCTTCCTCTTTGGCTGTCTCTCAGGTCAAAAGATAGCTGAGCACACAAGATTTGTCATTGGTTTGCATGTGAGCAGCCATCTGCGAAGGGTCAGCTTACCTGGCCTGCCGGGCTTGGACCCTGGAGCCGGGAAGCTCAGAGGTGGCCGGGCTCTGGATGGCTACCGTGGCCTTCCTGAGGAGGGGGTACAGGCCACGCTCCGACCTGCCTGGGAATGCACACGGGCGGGGCGGGGAGAGGCTGACACCTGAAACCCCTGGGGGGCCCCAGGCTGGCTGCACCCCAGCGCCTTGGAGAGAGTGTGTGTACTGAGCAGTGGGGGGGAGAGGCACAGGTGGGTGCTCAGGTCACCTGGACATGCCCACTTCTCACCCAGAGCCTCGTGCCGTGGGCGTTGCATTCCACCTGACCCCGGCTAGTCAAGGGGCTCAGGACAATGGAGTAGCCGCTGCCTGCTTCCTGGGCTTTGTCTGATGCTATTGATTTTTATTTTTTGCTTCGTGGTATTGGGGATTGAAGCCAGGAGTGTTCTACCTCTGAGCTCCACCCCCAGCCCTATTTTATTTTTTGTGGTACTGGGGATGGAACCCAGGGGCATTCTACCTCCGAGCTACATCCCCAGCCTTATTTTTTTATTCTTTATTTTTGAAACAGGGTCTCACTAAGTTTCGGAGGGCCTCATTAAGTAGCTGAGGCTGGCCGCGAACCCAGAGTCTCCAGTCTCAGCCTCCTAAGTACTGGGATTACAAGTGTGTGCCACCATGCCTGCCTCCTATTTTATTTCTAAGTTAAATTATCTATCTGTTTATCTATTTATCAATCATCTTATCCATCTCTCCATCCATCCATCCATCCATGGTACTATGGATTGAACCCAGGGGCATTCCAGCTCTGAGCTACATCCTCAGCCCTGTTTTTAATATTTATTTCCCTTTTTTTTTTTTTTTGTAGTACTGGGGGTTGAACCCAGGGGTATTCTACCTCCGAGCTACACCTCCAGCCCTATTTTTTATTCTTTATTTTGAAACGGTCTCACTAAGTTGTGGAGGGCCTCCTTAAGTAGCTGAGACTGGCCTCGGACCTGGGATCCTCCTGTCGCAGTCTCCCAAGTACTGGGATGACAAGTGTGCGCCACCACACCTGGCTAATTGCCACCAATTTGACCCCCTTCCTACAGAATGGTACTTCCATATGGCTCCACCAAACACACCCATTGCCCATGTGGCTTGTCTAGACTCCAGCCAGCCCTTGGTCAGGATTCGGAGGGAGCATCCTCCTGCTCCCCAGAAAGAGGCCGCCTGTGCTGAGGGGCTGTGGATTGACCTGGCATGTGCCTCCACCGCGGCCATGACTGTGGGAGTGGTGGTGTCCATGGTGGCGACGCAGCTGACCCTGTGGGGCCTAGTGGGTCATTTCAGGGGTGATGGGAGCAGCCCAGAGGGGTGTGTGTGTGTGTGTGTATGTGTGTGTCCGTCCCCCGGTCTTTGCATTTCAGCTGCCCAGGCTGTCAAGGAACAATAGTACTTATAGCAAAGCAGCCGAGAGCCCCGCCCTGGAGTGCTACTGGCCGTGTTGTGGGCCCCACGTCTGCCCCAGCCTGCTCTGTGACCTCAGACACTTCACCTCTGTGTGCCTTGGTCTCCTCATCTGTAGCCGTTTCCTCCCCATAGACTCTGATGCAGACAAGTGTCACCTGGCACCAAAGCAACCGCCCTCATGGAGTAGCTCAGAGCGCTTACTAGAGGGATGCTTATTTGAAGTCAACATGGGCTGGTTAAATCCACGGGGCCCGATCACAGGACTCCCACGTTGGGTATAGTTAAGCTGACCAGGATTTCTTTCGCAGGGCCTCCAGGTCAGTCAGAAAGCTCCGGCCTGGTGCGGGGTGATGTGACCTTGGACGAATGTCTTAGCCTCCTCTTTGCCACTTGGGCAGGAAGTGGGAGACTAGATTTGCGAGCAGGGTGGGGAGGATGACTCAGGGCCTGCTTCTGGAAAGACCAGCCCTGGCCCTGGCCCAGGGCATCCGCAGGGGGCGTGTGGCGGTCCCATGGGGAGCCCCCCTGCTTTTGGTGTCAGGCCCTCTTTAGTTCAGCCACACCATGCATCAGGAAAAGTCTCCCGGAGCTCCTGAAGGATGCATTTGCTCTGGAGAGTTTTTTGCAGCCCAGAAACAGGAATGTATTTAGAAAGGATTTAATTTGGGGGTGAATTAATTCTTTGAGGAGCAGGAGGAAGACTTTTAACAACAACAAAGAATCACCTTGGAAGGCTTTTTCTAGTCGCTGTGGCTGGGGACCGCAGGACCCTCTTGGCCCCCAGGTCTTGTGTGCAGCAGGCCTTCCTGAGTGGCCTCTGCATCATTGCTTGCTGAGCGGAGCGGCTGGTACTGCATGGTTGCCATGGCAGCAGCAGGATGTGGTTCCTATGGTGATGGTCGGCAGTGGCAGGAAGACAGCAGAGGTTTTAGTTATCTGGTGGCTCTGCATTCACTGCTCCCCCCACCCCCAACCCCAGCAGCAAACACGAGCTGCCCCTCGTTGTCATTCCGTACTGTAAAATGGTGACTGCTGAGGTTGGCCACCTCCCTGAAATGTCACTGCTGGTTCTTGGAAGGACACAGCCGCACAGGAGAATCTCTGCCTCCAGAGAGGAGGGGGCTGCTTGCAGGGGCACTTCAGCTCCGGATGGGGAGTGCTTACATTTGGACCTTGAGCCCTGCAGGCTGAATCTGGGGGGAGGGGGCTCTCCAGCAGGCCCTCCCTGAGGGACTTTTTTCTCATCCATGGGATTGTTGGTTTGTGAGCAGATGTAGGATGATGCACCAGCAGAAAACAATGGCTTTTTAAAACCCCTGGCGTACCTCACATCCAGATTTCAAAATGGCCACCATTTGGGGGTGGGGGAGGCCCAGTTGGGTTTTCCTAACTGTGCTTTTCTTCAGTTGGAGGCTGACGGAGATCAGGGAAAGGAAAACGCTATACCCCGTGTCTGTTTTCCTCTTCGTATTAGAGATGGTGCACATAGGATGTCTCCAGGGTGAGGTGGGCATCTGGCGCAGGAGAAGCGGAGCTCAGAGCCTCGTTTCTTTGTTACGTAGGAGGAAGGGAGGGAAGGAGAACGTGTGAGCAGGATTCAAGGGAGGTTGCCACATCCAGAGTCAGTCTGAAGTTTAGGAGCTCAGGGCGGGGCACGTGGGCTGCGGGCTGCATGAGGCTGCCGGAGAGAAGGGCGGCGTCGGGCGTCGCCTGGTGTGGCAGCGCCTGCTTGTGCGGACAGGAGCTCTGGCTGGTGATGGATGACGTCACTGGGCTCCCTGAGTGTGGTTGGTGGGTTGGACCCTGTCACTGGCCCTACCTGGATTGAGACCAGAGGGATGGAGAGCCCTCCTGATGCTTTCCTGCCGGTCCTGCCACTGAAGGACATGCAGACCTCAAGTGCCCATCCCGTGGAAGGCAGGTCTGGACAGGGCCCCGGCAGCCATGCGGGACCAGTGTTTCTCCTTTGCTTTTGAAGTAGCCGGAGGCCAGGGGAACGTTGTTGAGAATAGCTGGGGCATAGACTGCGATCAGAAGGAGGGGATGCAGTTCAGTGAGCAATGTGTGTGGTGAAAGATTCTTTGAATTCTTTTTTTTTAGTATTGGGAACTGAACCCAGGGCACTTTACCTCCAAGCTGCACTCCCAACCCTTCTTTCTTTATTTATTTTTTAAATTTTGAAACAGGGTCTCGCTAGGTTGCTGAAAGTCTCACTAAGCTGCTAAGGCTGGCTTCCTGTCTCAGCCTCCTAAATACCAGGATTATAGGCATGCACCACCATGCCTGGCCTTTCTTGAATTTGGAAAATTAAAAAAGAACATCTATGACGTAGGACACAGTTAGTGGGCCATGTTGCTTGACCGCATTCAAGACGATTTCCAGGTTAGCTAACAAAGAGGCAGATTTCCAAGTTAGCTAGCAAACACGCAAGCGACAAAGAGGCTGTGACGCTGCGGACCCTCTGTTCTGTCCCACGCACCCGTGACCTCAGCCGGCGTGGCCCAGCTCTGCGCGTGTCTCTGACGCACACTCATGGCTTGCCCTTGTCCTTTCTGTGTGTGAATGGGTTGGTTCTTGTGGATCTCCTTTGCATTGCTGAGGACTGTCTGCCATCTTGCTCAAAGGCAGGGGCCACCCTGGTCGGGGGACAGACTCACCCTACCTTACAGAGACAGGTGTAGCACCCACGTGGGGCCACCTGGCTTCCAGGTGGGCTCGGTGACCTCGCAGCCCCCCACTTTGCTTGGCCTGGGAAAGCAAGCGGGGCTTCTCTCCGGCATCTCCAGCTTACCCAGGCCCCGGCCAGCCCTGACTAAGCCGGCTTGAGGAGTCGAAGGTCTCCATGGCCCAGCCCCACCACGTCTGCCTCGTTTAGGTCACTCCAGGTTCTTCCCCAGAGGGCCCGGCTTGGTGGCCTCCGGTGCACACTGCTGAAGAAACAGGAGAACCTGTGTCTGTCTAGGGAGCATTGTGTCCATTTTCCTGACCAGCCTCGTCCCCCATGGAGGCCCCAGGAGCAGGGTGTGAGGGGTCCCTGGACCCAAGTCACCAGGTCAGCCCTGATCTGGGCTGGACCTCCAACCTCGGCCTCCCAGTGACTAGAGCCCTCCTACACGCTGGAGAAAGCCCAGCTGCAGCTTCCGGCGTCGCGGGTGTCTGGCCAGGTGTGTGTGTGTGTGTGTGTGTGTGTGTGTGTGTGTGTGTGTGTAGGTTGAGTCCTGTCCCCTTGGCTGTGGCCCCCCGGGCCCCCACCGCTGGCACAGGTCCCCTGGGGAGCCCTCTGGCCTGTGACATACCAGGCCTGGGGAGCTGCAGGTGCAGACCCTGGTGATGGCACTGCGGCTCACGTATGCAGGAAGCTGGTGTGGGGGTCCCCTAGAACTTGACTTCTCTAGTCGCCCCACAGGCGTAGGAGGAGGGCGGCCTCTGATGTGGGCTCTGGCTATCAGGGCCCAGGAAAACAGAGTGGGCCTCTGTCCTGCCATAGCGTGGAGGGACAGACAAGTCCAGGTTCCTCAGCTAGCCGGCTCTGCGTGTCCTCCCAGTGACCTTGGGCCAGTTAGAGTAAGTCATTTGTAAGGTACTCGCCGCAGTCCTACTGACCTCACAGGGTTATCGAGAAGTCTCCGTGAGTTTGTGTCACACCAATGTATGTCACCATGCTGGGCATGTCTTTATCACCAGATGCTTGGATGCTGCGGTTGTGGCCGTGGCCTTCATTTCACAGATGCAGAAATTGAGGTCAGAGAGGTGAAGTGACTTCCCCGGGGCGGCCCAGCTTGGAAGTGGTACAGCAGTTTTTGAGCCCCATCTATGTGGGGCACCGGTCCCCTCGGCCCCTGGCAGCTCTGCCCTGGGCCACAGGCAAGCTGTGCCTCTCCAAACGGTCTGCGGGGAGCGTTTGTATTGATTGATTGATTGATTGATTGATCGATTGATTTTCGTGGTGCCGGGGGCTGAAGGGGCATTCTACCTCTGAGCTATACCACCGGCCCTATTGTTAATTTTTTTCCCCCAATTTTGAAATACTGTCTCTTGAGTTGCTGAGGGTTGTGCTAAGTTGCTGAGGCTGCCCTCGAACCTGTGATCCTCTTGTCTCAGCCTCCAATTACTGGGATTACAGGCATGCTCTGCTGCGCCTGGCTAATTTTTATGTATTTTAGAAATTTGTGTTGTGAAGCCGGGCGTGGTGGCGCACGCTTGTAATCCCAGCATTCGGGAGGCTGAGTCCGGAGGATCCGGGTTCGCGGCCAGCCTCAGCTACCTAGTGAGGCACTCCGCAATTTAGTGAGACTCGGTTTCAAAATAAAGAATAAAAAATAGGGCTTGGGGTATGCTCGGGGGTAGAATGCCCCTGCGTTCAATCCCCAGTACCGCAAAAAAAAAAAAAAAAAAAAAGAAATTTGTGTTGTGTTCAAATATGCATACCTTGAAGTTGAGCCTCTTAGCCCTTGTCAGGTACACACAGCTCACCGGGCACATTGATGGTGCTGTGCCGCAATCACCGCCGCTCATTTCCAGAACTTTCTCATCTTCCCTCCTGGAACTCTGTCCCACGGAACATTAGTACCCTGTGTCCCCCCTCCCCCCTCCCCGCCGGCAATCAGCATTCTTTTTCCTGTCTCTGAATCTAACGACCCTGGACACCTCACATGAGTTAGCAGCATACAGGATGTGGCCTTATCATGCCTGGCTTATTTCACTTAGCAAAATATCCTCAAGGTTCATTCACGTGTCAGAATTAACCCCCCCTCCCCATCTTTTTTTTTTTTTGATGATGGTACTGGAGATTGAACACAAGGGCATTGTCCCTCTGAACTACACACTCCCAGCCCTATTTTTATTTTATCTATTTATTTTATTTATGTATTTATTTTGAAACACAGTATTGCTAAGTTGCTGAGGGCCTCACTGAGTTGCTGAGGCCAGCCTTGAACCTGTGATCCTCCTATATTACAGCCTCCCAAGTACAGGGATGACAAACATTCATCACCATGCCTGACTTACTTCTTTTTTTAAGGCTCAGTAACACTCTAGTATATAGAGACAGACAGACAGCGAGAGCAAGAGAGAGACTATCCATTCATTCGTTGGTATGTGGTTGGGTTGCTTCCACCTCCTGGTTCTTAGAACAGAGCTGAACGCTTGTAATCCCAGCATTCGGGAGGCTGAGTCCGGAGGATCCAGGTTCGCGGCCAGCTTCAGCTACTTAGTGAGGCACTCCGCAACCTAGTGAGACCCGGTTTCAAAATAAAGCATAAAAAATAGGGCTGGGGGTATAGCTTGGAGGTAGAATGCCCCTGAGTTCAATCCCCAGTACCGCAAAAAAAAAAAAAAAAAAAAAGAACAGAGCTGATCTGAACATTGCTTGTATTAACACTGCCGAGTCCCTGATTTCAATTTGTTCATATTCCTGGGTTCAGAAAGCATTTTATCATATGGGAATAAAACAAAGATAATGAAAAGAAATCTTCTGCTTGCTGGGAGTTCTCGCCCTTGGATCCTTGGATAGAATTCAGGTGACCTGTGAACTTGGGTGTGTAAAGAAAGACCTCTTGAGTCCCCCAACCTGTGACTGGAGTTCTGCATTTCCTCGGGGTTGGGGCCCTGGACGCAAAGCCAGCCCCGGGGGGTGGTGGCCGTGACTTAGCCACAGGTTTCCAGATTCCAACCCTGTGCTTCGCTGTCTTGGAACATCCTCATATCCATCCCTACCCCAGAGTTACCAGAGTTTTCAGGATCCACCTAGACCTTACTTAACGCATTAAGAAAGAAGACATCTGTTCCTTTATCGCAGATTTTAAGATAAATTTTGACAATTGGCTTTCAACATGATCCATTTCCTTTACAATTTCCCATGAATTTATTTTAAACATTTAAAAAGGTAGCCCTAAGATGGGGCCCAGAGGCGTTATCTGGCTGCCACAGGGCCCACCGCACACCAAAGCTTAAGAGACCTACGCCTGTCTCTTGGGGCGCCTCTGGGAGGTGGGGCGCAGATGCCAGCCTGCCCAAGGGGTGGGTTTTCAGTTTTGCTTCCGGGAGCTACAAGGAGGAAGACAGCTAGAATTTCCTTGGAGGGACTCTGGGCCTCTCTCCTCCCCTTCTAAAAGAAGAGGAGACATTTCGCTTAGCAGTTACTGGGAATCTTCTCTCAGTTCCTGGGTCAGCTTTGGCTGTGTCCTGCATCTTGCTGAACTCCCAGGCGAGGGCACATGGCAGGAACTGTACAGTGGGGGCTGGTTTCCCCGGAGGGCGCCGCTCAGGGTGGCAGTACAGCTCCAACGACATGTGTGGGCCAGATAGGCTTGAACCCGCAGAGAAATGTGTTGCTTTGTTTTTTGCACACATAAACACACCTCTGCTCTCCAGTTCCTCTGTTCAGTCTGACAGGGCGCTGGGAACAGGTGACAGCCTGGGCTCAAGTTCTGCCTGACTCTGACCCGGCCCAGTGCCTGGGGCAGCGGGGAGGCCAGCAGAGCTGCTTGAAAGACTTTAGCTTCTCTGGCCCTGCATGTCAGAAGTATCATTTGTTATCAGTAATGTTAATACTGCCTGATGGATGGATAAGGAAATGGGTAGGTCTGTGGGTATTCAGGAATGTAAAATTCTTTTCAACTTTTCTTCTCCTTTTATTGAAGTATTAGTTATTTTAAAAAGGATACAACTAGCCAGGTGTGGTGGCTGGTGTCCAGGCTTGTAATCCCAGTACTTGGGAGGCTGAGACCGGAGGATCTGGGTTCGCGGCCAGCCTCAGCTACTTAGTGAGGCCTTCTGCAACTTAATGAGACCCTGCTTCAAAATAAAGAATATAAAATAGGGCTGGAGGTATAGTCTGTAGGTAGAATGCCCCTGGGTTCAATACCCAGTACCTTAAAATAAATAAATGAATGAATGAGTGAATGAATAGAACACAACTGAAATGAAGGACTCAGAGAATCGTAACATCGGAGGCAGGCACATCCATCCCAGCCAGCCCCTGAGGCTTTCTCCCAATACCTACCTTTCCCGCTCCTCCCAAAGCTAACTTTCTTGACCAGGAAGTCCGATTTACTTAGTTTTCCTTAAGTTTCAGCCTTACAGACATCGAATCGATGTTCTTTTCTGTCTGGCTTCCTTGGCTCAGCATTATCTTTGTGAGCTTCCTTTATTTTCTGTTTATAGCTGAAGGTCGTTTATTTTATCTTAAGAATATGCCATTCTGCTGGGGGTGGACCTTCAGGTTGTTTCCATTCTTAGGCTGTTATGAATAATATTTCCAGGAACGCACTTGCATGTGCCTTTGGGGGAAAGACGTGTGTGAGATTTTGTTGGCTCATGGCTGGGAATGAGTTGCCGGTGCATTCGTACAGCAAGTCAGCATTTGTAGAGAATCTGAGCGGATTTCCAAAGTGGTGGTACCAGTGCGCACTCCCAGAAGCAGGCTGTGAGATTTCTGGTTGCTTTGTGGCCCTGCCAGTGTTTGCTAGTTGTCACTCTTTTTAATTTTAGCTATTTGGGTGGGTGTAGAATAGTGTTCAACTTTTCTTTATGTTTGAAATTTTCATAATAAACTGTTGGGAAAACAGCATTCACACTTAAGTGACAACTTCCTAGAGAACTTGATTTTTTAAGAAAATGGTTGAAATTTGGCTCTTGCCTGGTCTTGGAGGCTCTTCACTCTGCACGGGGCCAGGGGTGACCCTACCTGCCATGATCCTGTGGTCCCGGGCTGCTATGCATCCCGTACCAAGTCCTGGGTAAAGCTGAGAAAGCTGGGTGTAGATGGAGCCCAGGCCCTGGCGAGGCTCTTTGAGCTGTGTGCATACAGTCAGCGTGCTGCAGAGGGCGGCTGGGGGCTGGTGGCTGCCTGCAGGGAGTGCTCATGCTTCTCGCTTCTGCCAGAGACAGATGCTCTTGAGTCAGCCTGGGAAATCACAGTCATTCGCTGGCTTTTTGCTAATTCTCGTTGACGGTACACGCACTCCTGGAACCCGCCCGGTTGTTGGGTTGAGGCCACTGCTGCCCGCTTGCTGGCGCTCTCCTTACTGGGTACAAATGATGTCCAGGTCTCACGTTTCTTCCTTCTGGGGGTCACTGCTGAGCTGGCTTCTCTCATCATAGAAGGTGGCCTTAATCCATGCCCTCTCCCCTTCCTGCATTTCACTCCACAAATATCTGGGAACATAAACTTTTGCTGGACATTTCTCCATTCTCCCTTTCACCTTCTCCCTTTTCATTCCTTTCATCTGCCTATCCCTTATCCATTTGTCCATCCATCCATCCATCCATCTTTATCCATCCATTGATGTGTACCTATCCATCCATCTTTACCCAGCTATCCATCCATCCATCCATCCATCCATCCATCCATCCATCCATCCACCCACCCATCCATCCATCCATCCATCCATCTTTATCCATCCATTGATGTTTACCCATCCATCCAATCTACTCATCCATCCATTCATCTATCCATCTTTACCCATCCACTCATACATACATACATCTTTACCTATCTATCCATCATCCATCATCCATCCATCCATCCATCTTTACCCAGCTATCCATCCATCCATCCATCCACCCACCCATCTTACTGAATACCCATTGTAAATCATGCCCTGGGCTAGATCCAGATGAATGGCCTGTGGTCCCTGCCTCTGAGATCCGCCCTCATAACCCCCACTGGAGAAGACGAATGATGACTTAATTGCACAGTGTGGTAGGGATGACGAGGTCAGTAGGGGGAACAAGAGACAGGTTAGGAGGACCAGGGCAAGCTTCCTGGAGGTCATGCTGTGGATGTGCGCCTCGGAGCCGTCTCAGGATGGGCAGTTGAGGGAGGATAATGGAGAAGACACCGAGGCGAGCAGGGCCCTGGGTTCCCGTGAGCATTGAGTCCCCAGGGGTGGGGGTGGGGTGGGAGAGCCATGGTTCTGCAGAGGTCAGCAGGGCAGGTGAGGCGGGCCCTGCTCCTTCCAAGGAGTGTGAGCTGTGACACAGTAGTAGACAGACCAGTGTTCCTCAGAGATGTCTGTGGCAAAGAGGTTTTGCAGGTAGATGGAGTTGAACATCTTGAGATGTGGAGATGTTCCAGGTTACAGGGGTGTGGGCAGTATAATTAGAGGGGTTCTCATGTGGGCAGGAGGGAGATAGGAGCAGAAGAAAGAAGGGGTACAGTTCCTGGATTCGACCAAGGAGGTGTCCAGGGACAGCAAGGACAGTCAGACCACCCCCTCTACGTCTTGCGAGGGCCTTGCCTTCAATCAGACAGCCGCACGGGGTGTTCTTTCTACATAGACTGCCATTGTAACTAAGGCCAAGGGAAGTCGGCCTCACTTGGGATCAAGGAGAACCAGGGGTTTGGACCCATTTCTGCAGGATTCTTGGGGACTGGAGATTTGGGTGGTCTTGCCCGGGATTCTGGTGCTCCGCCATCCCAGGTGAATGTGGTAGGAACTTTGTGGGGGAAGAAGAGCCAGGAGAGGCGCCAGATCCCATCCCCGCCCCCCGCGCCCTCCTGTCATGCAGGAAGGTGGCGTGTGTATGGAGTATCACTACAACCTGTACTTTTCTGAAGTCAAACACGTCTCCCGGGTGGGAGGATCCGCTTTTGTGGGAGCGTCGCGGCCCATCTGACTCAGTCGCTCACCCCGCACCCTCCTGCTCCTTCATCAGCCCCCACCCCGGCACAGCACAGCCTCTCCCGCCCCCCTCCCACGGGCTGCCACCTCCCCGGCTCCCGTGTCACCGAGTGTCAGCTAGCTGTGTGCCTCCTTCTCCTCCAGGAGCCAGGCACGGCGCCGCTTAGTGGCACCTGCGTGCCTGGCAGGGGCCGTGTCTTTCGTGAGGCCCTTGATCGGGAGCTCGGCCTTTGCACTGCAGCCAGGCCTCCCTGCCGTCCACGGGGCGTTACAGGGAAGGCTGGATCAGAGCACCGTGCACCTGTCCCCTGGCTGCCCGCTCCCTCCCTCTGCTGCGCAGCGCTGCCCGTGGCCCCGGCCAGGGTTAGTTGGCTTTGCCGCCATCTGGGATGGTCACCGTGTGAGCTAGTCTTCCGTTACTATAATAAGCACCTGAGAAAACCAGCAAAGGTGTATTTTGGCCAGCAGCATTGGAGGTTGCAGGCGTGACCTGTCTGGCCCTGTGGCCTTGGACCTGTGGCGGGTGGCTCTGTGCCTCCCAGTGGCGGTGCCATGGGGAGGGGGCCTGGCCACCTCCTGGCTGGGTGGGAAAGAAAAGAAGAAGAAGAAGGGGCTAGGGTGCCGCTGTCTGCGTCAAGGGCATGCACCCAGTATCCGCAGACTTTCCATTAGGCCAGCCTCTTAAAGGCCTTCTAACAGCGCACGGGCTGGGAACCACGCCTTTACACACGGGCCTTTGGGGATGTTTGAGATCCAAGCAGTGACAGTCACTGTTAGGAGTTGAGTGGTGGCCCCTCCCCCAGAAAGGTATGTCCGAATTCTAACCTCTGTGCTGTGCGCTGACCTTGTCTGGGGGCAAGGTCTGCACCGTGGCCTCGGTCAGTATGAGGCCGTGCTGGAGTTGGGGCTTAGGTGCAGCTGTGAACCCAGGAAAAGCAGGAGTCATCCCACCCGCAGCCTCCAGAAGCCGGAAGAGAGGCACAGAGCGGGCCCTCAGCCGCCTGCCCACTGTCTGTCCTTTCTCCCTGGCGGGCAGGCCGACTCCACCGCTTGCTTGGTGCTGACCCAGGGGCTGGGTGGTGATGCTGGAGGCCTCTGCGTGTTCTGCTCAGACTCCCAGGAGGCCTGGGCACATCCAAGGAGCAAGCCCAGGCCTGCCGCCCGCCCATCGCCTGGGGAAGGCGATCCAAGAGCCATCCCCCTTTCCTTCCACGGTAACTGCGTGTGCAAGGTCAGACCACGTGCTGTGGCTTTTTCTAGACTGGCTGAGTCAAACCATGCCACCGCCAGGAAAGGGGGGGAAAAAAAGGTTGATTGACGGAGAAACAGTCATTTCTGTTGCAAATTACTGGTTGGTGGTAGTTGTTGATTATCTCACCTCTGTTGCCAGTTGCATTCAGAAATGGCTCATAAATTTGCTTACGTGGGTCTGGTCTGTCTGCTTTAGCGAGGGGACTCAACACGGGGAGCTCTAAAGCTACCCAGCTGTTCCAGCCTCCGCCTGATGGCTCTCCCGTGCCATCTCATGTTCTCCTGAACAGATAAGGCCAAGGAAGGGGGAGGCACAGGGCCACACAGCTTGGGGCATTTGAGCTGGATTTCACACTGCAGGCCCGGGATTCGGGAGTCTATGCCGTGCTACACATCTTCATACCGACTAAAACGCTGCAGGAGTATTAGGCCTCAGAATAAAACCAGTGCGGTGTTCACCCTGCGGACATGTGTTGGGTGGAAGTGTGTGCGTGTGCATGTGTATGTGTGTGTGTGTATGCACACGTGTTCCGCAGGCCGGCGCAGGAGGCATGTGCTCATATATCTCACTTTTCGAAAATGTCGACCATCACTAACTTTGAAAAACTTCCTGAACGACCTCTCTTGCCAGGCCAATAAATTGAGCCCAGCAGATAAATCACCGGCTTATTTGCAGTCTCTTCAAGTACCTTTTAAATCCCACAAATAGCTCTGAGCTTCCCCTGGGACTGGAGCTGGCTGCCCTCAGCCCAGTCCTGCAGGCTGCAGGAGGCTCGGGCTGGTCCAGAGGCCGAGACAGGAGACGCTTCTGTGGAGCCAGAGGAAGTGGGAGGCGAGGGGGGGTCAATGCTGAGCGGGGGTCGGTGGGACCCCTGGTGCCAGGGAGGAGGGCAGAGGTATGACACGCAGTGTTGGGGTGCAGGAGGGTGTGACTCCCAGAATGGGACACAGCTATGCACCCTCTCTGATCCTGCAGTGCCTGGCTGGTGACTTGGTGATTAACCATGTGACCTTGGGCACGCCAGGCCCTTGCCTGGGCCCTTCTGGCAAAGGGAAGCTCACCCCTCTGGTGGGGTGACCTGGGCGTCCTGGGGGCCACGGCTGCAGGCCTGTGTCCCTGGCCAGTTCCTCTACTCAGATGCACTTGACCTAAACATCCTTCGCTCCTCCGTCTCTGTGTCACCTTCTCCAGCCTTCCTTGGTCAGCCCCACTAAAATGTCCACACCGCCGTTTATTTTATTCCACATTTCTTGCCTTTTTTCTCCTTAGCACTTATCATGAGCTAACAGACTTTGCCTGCCCGCCTGCCCGCCTGCCTGCCTTCCTGCCCTCCCTCCCTTCCTTCTCTTTCCTTCCTTCCTCTGGGGATTGAACCTGCAGGGGCATTCTACCTCTGCACCACACCCCCAGCCCTATTTTTGTTTTTTTAATTTTGATACAGGGTCTGGCTAAGTTGCTGAGGCTGGCCTCGAATCGGGATCCTCTTGTCTCTGCCTCTCAAGCATTAGGATCATAGGTGTGCCCTGCCACACCCGGTTGGGTTCCTTTTTTAATAGAAAAACTCTGGATCCTTTCTCAAGCACTTCATCCCACCCTCGTTTTGGGTTTCCCTTAGCCTCTTAATTTTGTCAGCCGTGTTTATTGACCTGTGGAAGTTTTACATTTTTCTGTGGTCAGACTTGAGTGTTTTAATTAGCAACTTCTTAATTGTCTTAATTAGTGACTTAGAAAGTTCTTCCAAATTCCAAGATGAAGAAGGCATTCCCCACTAAAAAATTATTTATTTATTTATTTTGGTACTGGGAATGGAACTCAAGGGCATTCTGCCTCCAAGTTACACCTCCAGCCCTCTTTATTTTTTTTGTTTTGAAACAGGGTCTTGCTAGGTCCTGAGAGTCTTAAGTTGCTGAAGTTGGTCTCAAACCTGTGATCCTCTTGTCTCAGTCTCCAAAGTACTGGGATTACAGGTGTGCACCACCACTCCCAGCTTAGATTCATAGCGTTTTAAAGTTGAACCCCTTCATTTTAAAGATGAAGGAAGGCAGGTAGGCAGGCACAGAGAGGTCAGAAGGAAAGCCCAAAGAGTCACAGAATTCCACATGCATCTCCTTTTCTCCATATTCAACCTTCTCATGGGTTGTGTCTCTTGAAGCCTTGCTGAGCTTCTTCTATTATCACTTCTGCTCCTGCTGTCTTATCACTGAATGCTAAGTCATTTGCAGTAAGTTCTCTCTAAGTGCAGCTAGTCATCAGCAGCTGCGTAAAATTACTAGCAAGAATGAGCTTGGGCATGTGCATTTTGTACCCTGTGTTTGGCACCTCAAAAGCTCAGAACCTGTTAAAAACAGTACAGTGATTATCACTTCCCTCAACGTTGGTAACTATCTGTCAAGGACATCTTCACTGTACGCCATCAATAAATACTGAGAGTCCTTGAAGTGCCAGGATCCTCCCGTTTACAAATATCTGACTTCATTACCCACCTTATGCAATCCCATGAATTATTAAGGTAGCTCCAACGGGCTGACAGTTTTAGTGACAAAATTATGCTCATAAGCATTCCCCTGAGCTCCAAGGACTCTAGGCAATTCCGGTGGCCCAGGCTTTTGCAGGAAATTGTCCACTCTGACATCGAGGCGAGACCACTTGCGGGTCTTGTCCCAGAGCGAACTTCAGTGGCAAGGGGCCTGTGCCTGCAGTCCCCGTGGGTCCACGAGATCCCGCCTGCAGCCTAAGCTCACAGCAGGAACCCCAGGCAGAGCAGCTATCGCTAGCCAGCACAAAGATTAATTTTCCTGTAAAAACTCTGAAATCAGATAAGCGCTAATTACTTTAAAATTACACAAGGAGCGACTGGATTGCCATGAAAGCTAATAAGTGGTTCCTTGAACCCGTTTGGAGGGTGACCAAAGGAGCTTGGAAGTGCTCCCCACTCCGCTGCACAGATCAGAAAGCTCCATCTCACCGTGCCAAGAAAGGGCACAGCTGGGTGGACCCGGCGGGGCCCAGCGCCTGCCCTTGCTCGGAGCATCATAACCCGACCCGGGGTGTTAAATGCACCCTTGCAGTCTACCTGCTTATTTTTAAATCATGGTAAAGTACACGATAGGGAGTTTCTCTCCTTAGCCATTTTTACGTGTACAATTCAATAGCATTAACTGTATGCTGTGTCCTTAACTCTGAGACTTTACAGTTCATCTTTTTTTTTTTTTTTTTTTTTGGTACTGGGGATTGAACCCAGGGGCATTCTACCTACAAGTGATACCCTCAGCCCTTTTGCGTATTTTATTTTGAAACAGGGTCTCACTAAATTGCTGAGACTGGCCTCGAACTAGCCATCTGTCTGTCTCAGCTTCCCAAGTACTGGGATTACAGGCCTGCGCCACCACGCCCGGCTGCACAGCTCAGCTTAAGCGTAGGCCTGGGGCCGGCTGCCCATCCCAGGGTGGTCACCGTGTCTGTGACCTGTAGGTACGGTGAGTGGAATTTACTTAGGGCCTTTTCAGGAAAGTGTTAACATCTCCCATTTTGCAGGTGAAGAAATCAAGGCAGATGGTCATTTCTTTTCAGTAAATGTGATGGCAATATAACATATACAACAGATGGCGCACAACTCAGCGAACTTTCCCCCACAGAGCACGCTCGTGTGACCAGCACTCAGATCAAAGAGTAGACACGCTGAGCAGCAGCCTCCGTGCTCCCCACCCAGGCCAGTTGTGCCCCTTGCCTGGGTAATGGCTGTCCTGCATTGGTCAGCATAAAGTGGTCTGGCCTGCTTCTGAGCTTCACCGAGGGGCAGTCACTCAGCATGGACAGTTTTGCCAGACATCTTCTGCACCATGCAACACTTGTGTGACTTTACAGGTAATTTGCTGGAGACCTCAGAGCTGGTTGGGGTGCAGTTGGGCATGGATTTGGGGACCCCCCTCTGCTCCCCTGGCCCACTTTTCCCTGTTTTCACATCGCAAGTGCCATTCCAAGAGTTGGGGAATACCAAAAAAGTTGGATAGAAATGGCGAAAAGGAGGTGCTTCACAAAAGTTCTTTTGAGGAATCAGACAGGGAGAGTTCAGCAGTTGGCTCCTTTTGAGCGGGAAGGAGCCCTGTGGTGTCTGAAGGGGCAGCAGGGCCGGAGGGCTGGCGGGTGGAGTGCAGGACAAGGGCCAGCTGAAGGCCTGAGCGAGAAGAGCGGGGCCTGGGTGCCGTGCTAGGGTGCGGGGTGGTCAGGTGGGCCCAGCGGCAAGGGGCCAGGTGTCCTGGACAGAACAATAGCAGTGATGGTCTGCTTTTGTTGGACACTGCGCTGAGCACATCACACACACACACACACACACACACACACACACACACACACACACAGTGTTGTATTGCATCCCAGCACTGGACCCTCATAACTTCTGTGACGCACAGGCTGACACTGTCTCCATTTTTAGAAGGGAGAACCGAGGCTCAGGCAGGTGAGATGACTCGCCGTGGGCTAGGCCCGATCGAGGAGTAGAGCTGGACTAGGCAGGGCGGCCCCAGAAGGACACCGGCCATCAGCGCACTCTGTGACCCGCCGTGGGGACTAGGAAGCGGAGACACTTGAGAGCCAGGGAGCCCGAGTCGTGGCTCTGTTCCCAGCGGCGAGCACGGGGACACCGAGGAAAGGCTGTACACTGTCAGAACCGAGTCTAAACACGACGGGAGCCGGTTTCCTCAGTCAAGGTGTTGTGGCTGGCTGGCTGTTCCCCACACTGGATTTGCTTGGGGCTGGCATGTGTCTCTGTATCCTTACTTCATATGTTGAGTGAGTCCGTATCTGCCTGGCTGAAGGAGAGCCTGGTTTTGGAAAGAAGTCGATGTGATTACCGGTTGAGAAGCTTTTCTTGGTCTGGTCTTGATCCTGTGGATTTCTGTTGGTTGCAGTAAATTTGGGGTGGTGATCGCATCCCCTGCCAGTTAAGCCGAGTCACACTGACTTCCAGTCTACCCCCCCAAAGAATGTGGCCGAATGGCCTCATTCCAAGAAAAGAGGAAAAAAAAAGAAAAAGAATTAAGGTCAAAACAGCATGTGACATCTCAAACCCAGACTGTTACAATCTCAGGCAATAATGTGATTATCTGATTATTTCCCCCCACCCCGCCCCAGGCAAGTTGATTCCTTCTAAGGTCATTAATTTTATCTGTATCTAGTGGAAAATTGTGTTCGTTTTTCAGTTGCAATAAAAGCAACAGTGTCCATCTGCTTGTGCAAACCTAATCTATGAAAGCTGATATAATCAGGCTGTTGACAAGTTCATCGCGGGTCACACACCGTGTTCATGTAAATACACGCAGGAAACTCGATTAGGTGATGCTGAGGAAGAGATGGATCCTGATTGCCCTGGATTCGGGCAGCCCGGATTCTCCCCTTGGTCCGATGGCGTGCTCGCTGGGGATATCCCTTTTGTGACGCAGCATCTTGCAGCAGAACAGTTGGGTGTAGCCGCCTGGGAGAGAGATGCTGTGGCAGGGATTTCCCAGGCAGGCATCTCTACTGCACAGAGCGTTGTCGTGCGATATTGCCATCAGCCGTGTAGTCTGAGGTCCTGTGCAGCACGGTGAGAAGGTTCTAAGGAGGCGTCCTTGGGGTCTGTGGGGATGGCTGGGCAGCTGCAAAATACCTGGAACAAATGTTCACAGGACCCTCAGGGAGGGCTGGTGAGGAGTCTTTTGGAAGCCCAGGCTGCGCAATCAGCTTTTAGCTGGGAAGGAGAAGAAGGAGAGAACACGACAGAACTCCAGGCCTCTGCTTGGGACTTCTGTCTGACTCCCCGTTGCTTATAGGAAACATTGCTAATTCTGACCTGGGCTGCAAGGCCGGGTGCAGTTTGGGCAGATCTGCTCCTCCAGTCTCTCCCTTGTACTGCTAAAGTCCTCCCTTTCTCCAGCCTCACCCCCTTCACACTCAGAGCTGTGCTGGTCTTGTTGACGCTGCCCTTGGCACCCTAATTCCTGATTCCTCGCCGTTTCCCAGCTTCGTCGCCTCCTCAGGGGGACCTTCCATGACCCTCCCTGTCCCCACCAGGGATGAGACGGGCCAATCCCTTTCTGGGTTGTCTTATAGTATAGACACAATCCACATAAAAGAATCATTCGTCTGTTGCTGGCCTGTGTCTCTCTGTGCTGGGTCACGAGTCAGGACCCATGACCCACGTTGACAAGTCTGTCCCCAGCTCTGAACGCCACGCCCGGATGGAGTAGGGGTGTCGCCATGCCACAGGTACATCAGTGACGGAACGTGTTGGCGGGAATACGGCTGTAGGTAGTTCTGTGCTGCGCCCCTAGCCACCTTCCGAGGCCCCGCCAGAGCTGCTCCTTGGTGAACTTGTCAGACGTGCAGCGTCTCTGGCCAATTGGAGACACAAAGCCAGGGTTGAAAGTAGTTGTCACTGTACAGCTGAGCCACATCGATGGTCACATCTGGTCAGACCCGCTGATTCAGTGAGTCCGCTGATGGCCTTAGCCTGGCCTTCGAAGGCCTTTGACCGGTGACATTCACTCGCTCACCCCAGTGCAGAGGCGACAGGCAGCCTTTCCTTTGTGGCCAAATATTTCTGGTTCTGAGTGTTATTTTGATGACGACGACGATGGTGATGATTATGATTATCATTAATTTTTAGATGCATACTTACCAAGCTCTGGGCTTATTTGTTTGGGGGTGCTGAACTCCTCTGTTAAGTCTTGTTGATTAAAAAAAAGTAAAACTTAGCTGGACATGGTGGCGCAGACCTAAAATCCCAGTATTTGGGAGGCTGAGATGAGAGTATTGCAGGTTCGAGGCCAGCCTCAGCAATGTAGCAAGGCCCTGTTTCAAAATAAAAAAAAATAGGCCTGGAGTTGTAGCTTAGAGGTAGAATGCTTCTGGGTTCAATCCCCCATACCACAAAAAACAAAACAAAAAGGAAACCTCAATTACATACTTAATATACAAATATATTCTTCTCAGAACAGCGGTGCCTTGCAGAAGAGTCCAACATTCTCCTCCCAGCCCCCCATCAGTCCTGTTCCTTTCCCTGCCCAATCTTTCTAGGCTTTTCTCTTCATTTTTTACATTCAAACTGCAGTGCACATAGGAAGCGCGTGACGAATTTTGTAGGAGAGTTTCTTTATTTCAGCAGGAAGGGATCGCACTGCGTGTGTTTCTGCAGTTAGCGTCTCTGCTCAGCTGCACTATCTGGAGACGTGTTTATATCATAGAGCCCTAGAAATGGAGCGACTCCTCTCACCCCTCCGGCTCTAAACAGCAGGAGGCTGTCGCTTACCAGATGCCCGCACGCCACCCGGTCCATGAGGGACACCACCGTGGGGAGGCCGGTGAGGTGTCCCGGGAAACCCTCGTCGCAGTCCTCACGGACAGAGCCCTTTGTCTGCCCAGAGCCAGTTGTGTCTGCTCTCAGACCTGATGGTAGTGATGGTAGGTGCCACCAGAATGACACAAGTCCCCTGGAGGTTCCCTACATTTATGAAATAGCAGGTGTGAAAAGAGTGGTTGTTTTTATGAAAATTGAGTGGAATGCTTAAGGAGGTCTCGGTAGAGTGTGGGTAAGCGGACCGGGAAGAGGAGGCCTTCGTGATTAGGGGCTCCGTGAAGGGCGTGGAGGAAGCAGAAGCTGTTGATCGCCAGGCAGGAGTGAGGGGGCTTCGGGGGCCGCCTTGTGAGAAAAGGCCTCCTCCCAACCACAGAGGGTGGGTTAACAAACACTCTCACACATTCAGTGTCTCTACTGCATTTTTAAGTGATTCTGTCTTTGTGCGTGCCTGTGGGCCTGGGATCAAGCCCAGCGGCCCTCTACCTCTGAGCTCTACCCCCAGCCCTTTTTATTTTGAAACAGGATCTCGCTAAGTTGCTGAGGCTGGCCTTGAACCTTCGACCCTCCTGCTTCAGCCTCCAAGTACTGGCATGGCAGGTGTGGGCCACTATGCCCAGCTATGATTCTGTTCTCCCATGGACTTTTTTGGGGGTGCATCACCCAGCCTCTGGTTCTGCTAGCTGTGGATGGACCTGCTTTGCTCTGCCACGGCTACATCAAACCCCACAAGCCAGCAGCCCTCTCTGGCTGGGGCTGGAGGACAGGAAGGCCCTTTCTAATTTTCAGTTTTTTTTTTTTTTTTTTTCAGTACTAGGAATTGAACCCCAAGGGCATTTTACCTCCGGGCTTCACCCCCAGCCCTATTTTTTATTCTTTATTTTGAAATGGGGTCTCACTAAGTTGCAGAGGGTCTCACTAAGTAGCTGAGGCTGGCCATGAACCTGCGATCCTCCTGCCTCAGCCTCCCAAGTATTGGGATTACAAGCATGCACCACCATGCACAGCATAGGAAGTCACTTATTCTGAGCGAGTACTGAGGCACACAGTCACTGTGAGCCAGTGTTCACCATGGTGGAAGTTGAAGGCTCCCAGGCTGGAGCTCCTTGAGCGAATGGGTCCTGCTGGTGCAGGAGGGGCGGGGCAGGAAGGCCACTGCAGTGTCAAGGGCGGCTCATTCACCCTGCATTTCTTGAGTGCCAGCTGTTTGCCGGGGCTACATGAGTCTCTGGGGTGGGTGGTTCATGATGAGGGGCCTCATCTTGAGAGGCAGGGAAGAGGGCTCCATGTTGGGAGGGGTGACCATGGCATTTTCTGGGCCTTCCCTTGAGGTTCCTGTCCTCTCTCCACACCAGCTCAGGCTGCCATAATGAGTCATAATGAAGCACCACTGGTGTTCTCTCCCCATAGCCCCCGAGAGGCTAGAGTCCCGTTTCCAGGTGCCTGCGGGGTCGCCCTGGCTTCCAGCAGGGACTTTCCTCCTGGCTTGCAGAGGATCACGTTGTCACCTTTCCATTCCTCCCCAAAGAGCCCAGCCGGGGTGTCCTCTGGCCCTGCACGCCTCCCAGAGCACCTCCTTTTTGCTCTGCCTTAGTGCCTGGAGACCCCATTTCTGCTCTGGGTACAGTGCAGGGTCCCAGGCCTTCAAGGGTGTGTGTGTGTGTGTCTAGATATGCATACGTATGTGTGTGAGGGCATGTGGTACATGTGTTTGTGTGTGCATATATGTGGGATATTGTGTGTGCACGTCTGTATGCATGTGCACATGTGTGTTATATGTGTATATAGAGATGTGGAACGTTGAATGTGCATGTATGTGTATGCACACGTGTATGGAGTTTGTGCGAATTGTGTGGCATGTTTATGCCTGTGCATAGATACATAGATACCTATGTCTGTGTGGTAGAGGTGTGTGTGTGTGTGTGTGTGTGTAAATGCGTGCATAGGGTGTATGTGTATACATATGCATATTTGTAGACATGGGGTGTGTTTCCATGTCTGTGTGTGTTTATGTATTTTTGTGTCTTTGGAGCATAGTATGCGTAGAGGTCTACATGTACTGAGTGTGTGTGTGTATGCTCGCACGCGTGCGCCTCTGTGGTGTTTGTGTGTCTGCCCGTGCATGCAAGTGTGTCTACGTGGTATATGAGCGTGCCTGTGGAAGGCGGTACTCCCCGTCCAGAGTTGAATAACTTTACGAGTGGTACTTGAAACCCTTCTGTCGTCCACAGGACAAAGTTCAGCTCCTCATTTTTCCGGGCAGAGCGGCTGAATTTGGCCCAAACTCAGTTTCTCAGTTTCATCTCCTGCCAACTCCTCACCGGGCTCCCGGGCCTCCAGCCTCCAGCGACCTTTTGCTGCTTTCCAAAGAGCGCTTGATCCGTGCACTCCCAGACCTGCGCAGGAGCCAGGCCCGGCCTGCCCGCCCTCTCTTCCCTCTTCCCAGCATAGCCCAGCCTGCCCTCCCTGCCCAGCTCCTCCATGTCTCCCGTTTTTTCGATACCTGCTTACCATGGGTACCACTGTGTTTGATTTAATGGGTCCTTTATCCCAGCGATCGCACTATTTAAAAACGGCCATAGACCCTTCTTATGTGACCAGCATCTAACACAGCGCCCGCAGAGACCTGAGGCTCAGGGCTGCTCAGAACCAAGGAGCGGGCGCTGCGGTGCTGTAGTGAGGAGTTTGCACAGGCGAAGGACCGAAGGCCAGGGTGACAGCGCTAATGATGCTGGCTGCTCCTCCATGCCCTGCTCACGCTTGGCATGTTTCCTTAGGAATGGGCTCACCTGGGCACTGCCATGCGGCAATGCTGGCCACCGGGTCACACAGCTGACGCTCACTGTGAAACTAGGGCAGGTACCACTTGACCGATCACTCCTATTCGGGAAGTCAGCCGCATCACAGCCACCAGCCAGGGAATGGAAGGCATTGGATTGATAACAGGCTCCAAACTCATTCCTCCTCCTCCTCCTCCTGCTCCTTCTTCTTCTTTTTTTTTTTTTTCCGGTACTGGGGATTGAACGCAGGGGCATTCTACCTCCAAGCTATATACCCCCAGCCCTATTTTTTATTCTTTATTTTGAAACAGGGTCTAAGTTGTGGAGTGCATCACTAGGTAGCTGAAGCTGGTCGCAAACCCGGATCCTCCGGTCGCAGCCTCCCGAATGCTGGGATTACAAGCGTGCGCCACCACGCCCAGCTCTCATCCTTCTTCTTATGAGTTGCAGCTTCTCTTCAAACCTCCCCGGGGACCCTGCCACCTGAGCTGGGGGGGGGGGCAGGCTCTTCCTGAGTCAGCAGCAGACAGACTTGCCCTGCTTCTTCCTGCATCTGGAGGCAGGAGCAGGGAAAAGGGGGCAAGGAGAAGGCCGTCCGGGGAGGTGCAGTGCTCCCCGCCGGCGTGGGCAGGACCTCGGACGAGGGTGGGCGGGCTGTCAGGTAACACGAGGAAGACACACTCCTCGGGCTTAGTCCTGCAGGGACTGTTTTACAGACCACAATCCGGCTGGTGTCAGTCTTAACTGTCGGCACTGGGATTTGAACTCCTGGGCCCATCATCTCAACTGCTAACTCTATGTTACTGTCTGCTTAGATGGAAAGGCACAGGCTGGGGACATAGTGGGTGGTCAGGAAAAGGAGCATGCGCAGGCGCGCACGTGTGTGTGTGTGTGTGTGTGTGTGTGTGTGTGTGTGTGTCTGGTACTGGAGATTGAAACCAAGGGTGTTCTACCTCTGAGCCACACCCCCAGCCCTATTTTATGTTTCATTTTCTTTTCTTTTTTTTTTTTTTTGCGGTACTGGGGATTGAACTCAGGGGCGTTCTACCTCCGAGCTATACCCCCAGCCCTATTTTTTATTCTTTATTTTGAAACCGGGTCTCACTAAGTTGCGGAGTGCCTCACTAGGTAGCTGAGGCTGGCCGCGAACCCGGATCCTCCGGTCTCAGCCTCCCGAATGTTGGGATTACAAGCGTGCGCCACCAC
>PVLC010003563.1:79354-95757 GCA_004027655.1 Graphiurus murinus | reverse complement strand
GGAGGAGGAGGAGGAGGAGGAGAAGAGATGAGGAGAGAAGAGGAGGAGAGACTAACTGAATAGCCTTTTTTCTACCACTAGAAACACTACTTCATGTTAAATTAATAATGATTAAATTAATATGATTAACAAAGAAGCTTGAGCACATTATCCTTTAAATGGTTTCATTTACACAAGATATATATGTAAAACAGAAAATATTCTATAATTTATTAACACAATTTATTATGTGAAGAGCATAAATTTTTCATAGAACATAGAATTTAAGATTCAGAATATCAAAACTAAAAGTTCAAAACAATTGTTCAAAATATAAGCACCTCTATGAGATTCATGGGATATATAAATGCTTGGGGCTAAGAAGTTCCTCCTCTAAATGATTCAATGTATAAATAATAATAATGCTGGAGATTACAGGGCAAATTTTTGTGTGTGTGTGGTACTGGGAATTGAACCCAGGACCATTCTACCTCCGAGCTACGTCCCCAGTCCTATTTTTTATTCTTTATTTTGAAACAGGGTCTGACTAAGTTGCAGAGAGCCTCACTAAGTAGCTGAGGCTGACCACAAACCCAGATCATTCTGTCTCAGCCTCCCAAGTACTGGGATTACAAGGATGTGCCACCACACCCAGCTTTGTTTTTTATTTAGACAGTTCTGATATAAATCAATACAAAAGTAAATTGTTTCATTTTGTCCCACTTACTCATACCCCTTGGTACCTATATTAGCGACAATTAATTCAAAATGCTCGTTCTTAACTCTGGACATACTTAGGGGATTCCTGCATAGTAGCCTCTGAATATTAGGTGACTGTAGACTTTGTGCTAGGGCGTTAGACTTTTTGTCTTTCCCCAAAGTTCTCTTATTGAAGAGAAACCTAAAAATAGGCAAACAATTTTAATTCTACCAAGTATGTACCATTGTTGAATTGAATGTTAATTTGGGATCTCGCTTATTGTCATAAAATTGGCAACTAGTCCAGGATTCTCATTCCTGCATCTAACAGTTGAAAAGGGGAACTGATTTGTTTTAGACTAAGTCCATACTCCACCTGCACAGAGGAGAGCTGAAATTGGAAGAGGAGTGGAAGGGCCTCTTGGGGAAGGTAAAGAGATGAATGTTAGAGTTAGGAATTTTTAATGGGCCTGAGTTTTCACTATTTGAAAATGATCAAAAATTTGAAAAAAAATCCTCTAAGATTGCCAGGAAGAGATAGGGCACCAGAAAGATTGAAATCGGTGACAGGAGAAAAATAACATTTTGTATTTATTCACTAATGAATTGAAACTTCTTCATGAACTGGCTACAGCAGTGTGGCTGGGGAGACAAGTGAAAGAGAAACAAACAAACATAAAATGTGGAGCATAGATCCAATCTATAGGCAGCCATAAGAGGAAGGACAGGTGAGGTACAGGTATATGTGTGGGAATTGTGAGGAGGCTACAGTTTGGATATCACAATGGGGCTAGATAAACCTCTAGCCCATGCAAACCAATTCCTTACATTTAAAGCTTAACCCAAGACTTTAGATAAATATTCAGCCCATTTTGAAAATGTCCCTCAGCAGAATGTTGGAAAGGGACCTGTGAGCACTGATTTCTAGTGTTCTCTGCTACTCACAGTCACCACCAAGGAAGGTAGCTGGGTCAGTTTTCATCGTACCAACAAATACCGACAATACAAATGGCTTTAGCTCACTGCCATAAAAACTCCTGATGCATCTGATGCAGAGGAACTGGGAGGAAGTTTGTTACTACTTCCCATGGGCATCCCACATCAGCTGCATTAGGGTTGGGATGAGGACTGGGCAGTGTTCTGCACTGTTTTGAAACCAAAGATAGACTAGAAATTACTTCATTCCTCCAGTGGATCCAGAAGCATTCAGCCAGGCTTGTCACCTTAAACAGTTGTACAAGTACTCACCCAACATACATACACCGTCACAAAGACACATCAGACACATGTCCTTTCTGGAGGTTAGTGACCCTCCCAAAAAGAATCCATGTCCTGGGCATAATCCAAATACTTCCAACTATTGCAACCAGCATAGTCTGGAGCTATCAAAAAAACTGCCTTTTTGCTTTTCCCTCCATTCAACTTAGGCATCATTCGGATTTACTAAATATTCTTATTAATTAATATAAAATATCTGCAAATGCAAAGCATATTTAAAGAAAGACTATTCTATGTAAAAGTAATTAAGTCATCAGAGAAATGAATTAATGGAAGAAAGTTCTATAGAAGTGAACTGTTTCAACCAATTTCGGTCACTGGAAAAGCAAGTGTTTGTCATTTCCTTGGACTTATTTACCAGCTTGTGTTTGGAATCCTATAAAATGTGCTGTACAAAAATTAAAACAAGACAGAAAAAAGCAGAATATTTTTTCAATCTAATATTCTCATGTATCTCCAATGCATTCCAGTGTTTTTGGTGTACTGTAATCATACATCATGATGAAGTTCAGAGTGACAGAGACATACGCACAGACAGCACTAGGCGAGCCTTCCCCCCAACTCTAACCTAGCTCCTTCATCCTCCCCGTGGACAACACTGAGATTGGCACTGATATTTTGGTGTATTTACATCATGTCCATTGAAATGTTTTCTTTGTTATGTCTCCTTCTCCGCACCCACCTCTCTCATCACTCCATTACAGATTCTATTCTTTTTTCTGGAGTCCCACCTGTATCCCAATTTCTCCCTAGCTTCCATGTATGAGGGAAAATATCTAACCTTTCACTTTTTGTGACTGACTAATCTCACTTAGCAAAATAATATTTTTCTGTATAGTATCCTAATGTATTTTCAAGTTATTCCAGTTTTAGAGGGTTTAGAAATATTCTTCCCTGTCAACTCAAAAAATTTTATTAAGCCGGGCATGGTGGCACACCCTTTAATCCCAGTACTTAGGAGGCTGAGACAGGAGGATCCAGGTTTGTGGCCAGTCTCAGCTACTTAGTGAGGCCTTTCTCAACTTAGTGAGACCCTGTTTCAAAATAAAGAATAAAAAATAGGCTGGGAGTGTAGCTCAGAGGTAGAATTCCCCTGGATTTCATCCACAGTGTCACACAAAAATTTTTTTTAAGAGTTCATTTCTTCATATTTAGCATAAGAAACATCATGTTAGTCTCATTTCTGTCCCTGCTTTTTTGTGTGCATCAGATAAGTTAGTATAAGTAAAAGTCTATTGCAAATCATAAATCAGTTTACATATTTTAATATCCACTATGACACTAGGGTGACTTTCTTATAATTTTCTATACTTTAATCATTTAATTGGTTTATGTATGCTTCACATGTACTTTCTATAGTAAAGGCTAAAGAATCAGAGAAAAATATTATATTGTTTTAGGGCAGGTATTTAACTTAGTCCTTGGAAGTTCCACCTCAACCCAAGAAAATCATTATAGAGCTGAACGGGCTGCTATTGCTGAAATTCTCCCTGCTCTCTGCTCTTTAAAGGAACTAATATTAATTCAACCTTCAAGGATGAATGACCAAAATCTTTAGGATCTACTTCTTTGTTAGATGGGCATATAAACACAATAATGAGGATGAAAGGGACTACTCAACTTAAGACAAGGCAGAATTTGGGGTATTATTGAGATAAATGGCTGAACAAGATTCTGTTACACCAAGATTAAATCACAACATCCAGCTCAATTATCTTTTCAATGTGGGGCATGAAATAAAATTATTCAACTATTATGAAAAAACAAAATACCATAACAAATACACTGACATGGTGTTTTTCATCCAAATATTGGTCCGATATTCCTCCGAATCAGTATATCCTATAATAAAGAGATCATGTAAAATATTGGTGTTGAAAGTTCAAACACTTAATTTTGTGGGTATAGCAATATTTGTTTTTTAATTTTAAAATAAAATATTTTTAGAATGAATTTCTTTTGTATAGCTCAATAATCTTTCATTTGTTTACTTTCCATGAAGCATATATACTCATGCTTTTACTTCAATATGGAAAACATGAAATTCATCATGCTAAGGCACATGAAACAGTAATATTAATGTGATTCCATGAGAAGTAGACTCCTATTGATATCCTAAGTTACAAAAATGTCAACAGCCTACGATATAGAATATCCTCACTATTGGTATTACTTCCATTTATTTTCATACACATCAAACATGCTAGAGATATTTCCCTTATTTTATCACTGTTAAGCATTGTTTCCAATGACAGGTCGTATTATTTTTATGTCTATAAAATTTGATGCAGTTCAGAAGATTTTTCATGGGTTTTCTTGGATTCTCTATTCATAATCATGTTTTCTGTAAATATTAGCAGTATAATTCTCTGATCTGTATATGTTTTCAGTCTCTTCCAATCTTTAGATGTCTTTAATATCTAGCTCATTTTTTATTGGTGCATTGTAATTTTACATCACAAGAAGGTTCAGTGTGATAGAAACACACACACACACACACACACAGCACTTGGAGTTTTTCCTCCAGATTTCATCCTGCTCCTTCTCCTTCCCTGTACAATGTTGAAATTGGTATTGATAACTTCACCTATGAACATAGCATTAGCACCCTTCATTAATCTCTCTAGTTATATAGTTCATCTCCTTCAAAGGCCCAGCACAGAGCACAGATTCTCCCCTTCACAGTATAAGTAGACCTTTTCTCTTTCTACTTCCTCTTCCATGTCTCTCTCCCTCCTCCGCTTTACCACTGTGGCTCTAATTTCTGCATCTCTATTTCCAGTTTTGAATCTTCTGTGCAATATGTGACCTGGTTTTTTATTTTATAATTATGATATCATCATATATCAAAATCTCCCTGAATAGTATGTTTATGACATGTAATCATGTTTTTTGATATGTAGCACTATTTCATTCATTTTAAGTTTTGTATTTTGTTATTCAAATTCACATAATTTATCTGTTCTCCCTTTATGAGAATATCTATTTTGATTCATATAACTAAAGTTCCTTAAAATTTATGACTATAAATTATTCTGTTTATAAATGTTCAACAATTTATTTGACAATCATACAAGTGATAAGTATTTTTGTTATTTCTAGGTTTTGAAATTTAATTTTCAATATTGCATGCTGTAATAAAGTATTCACAGATTCATACATTACTTCAGTTATTGAATAGTCTAGATCAATTCATCACTAATAATGAGGGTAGAAATTTATCTTTAAGTGGATTTCAGAGAACAGGTAGATGATAGATAGCTGATTGATGGATTGATGATAGGTCTTATCATTTATTGAGCCAATATCTTATCATGTTATTTACCATTATTCCAGTACAGATTTCAATACAATGTTTATAATATACAAATGGTCTCATATTTTAACATCTCCATAATTTGTATATATTTTAAAATTGATGACATCTGATACTCTTTCTGCCAGGTAGCAGTTTGACCAGAAATGTGCTATATGCCTGCCAAAATATTTACTTAGTTATTATTATTACTTAGTTATTATTTCTAGTGGCATAACAAAATAATCAATGTTTTACTCAATACATTATTTAGAACTCATTTGAGGAAAAGTGTGGTTTCCTCATTGTTGTTGGAAAATGCCCAGTTAAAATCTCTGGTAAGATTAACACAGTGCCAGCATCAAAGTTCAGAAAATGGGTATCCATGGTGTCAGTGAAAATCCTAGAGATGATACTGAAGCACTTTTTAAGGTTGTGAGAATCACAAACACTCTTATTGATACAGAGAATAATTTTGTAAGAAAACCATGAGCATTGATGCCTATGAATGGAAATATAATTCAGAAGATTTGGATGTTGAGTGGGAAAACATTTCAGTAATACTTTATCCAATTTTTTCTTCTTACACTTTTATATCGACCCACAAGATGTTTGTGTGCATATGTGTGTATGTGAGTATGGGCATCGATTTAAGAGTTCTGATGAAATCAAATATATTATGTGTTTATATCTAGTATTAATCTTATCCTTTAAAATTGTTATAGTTATTCAAGGACCTTCTTTCTAAAAATAAATTTTAGGATAAATTTATAGCCCAGTTGAATTTTTTGGGAAAGCCTTTCAATACACATTTGTGGAAGAAATACAATCTTATAATATATACTTTCTTCAATAAACATTTATGATTTTCTCATGAAGTTCTCAATGTTTGATAAGATTAATAATCTTAAATTGTAGTTATCTTAGATTTTATACTTTTTATTTTAAAACAGTACATTTTATATATCTCATATATAAACTTTGAAACTATGATATATTTTCTAATTGCTGATATACATGAATGACATTGATTTTTATATATTGAGTCAGAAACAAGCAGCCTTGATGAACTCTCTTCTAAATTCTAATAGTGTATCTATTGATTGTTTTGTATTTTCTGCCTAAGTAATCTTAATGATTATTTTCTTTTTTCTTTTCTCATCCTTTAACTCTTTATATTTTTTATATGGTTTCAATGGCCAAGGCTTCCAGTATAATAAACAGAAATAGCAACTGTAGATATTTCTTTGTTTAACATAATGCTAGTAATTATATATATATATATATATAGCCATTAAATATAATACTTGTTTTACAGTTTTAGTAAATACTCTTCAAAAAATATTTATTAAAGGTTAATTATTTTTAAATCATCAAGAATAGTTGAATATTATTAAATATTTTGTTATATTTAAGATGATCATGTGTTATTTTTTCCTCCTTTGGTCTACTAAATGTTGAATTTCATTATTGGATTTTCATTTTTAAAACATTCTTTTATTCCTGGTACATACTTAAATTTGTAAGTGTGAGTATTTTAAAATACTGTAATATTCAGTTTATCTCTGTGAGGTTGTATGTTACAGTGGCTAAATGTATGACCTCTGTTCTACTATTTTGTTCCAATACTGACTCTATCATTTATTAATTATTTAACTTTTAACCAATTCCTTAAGCTCTTTGAATTTTAATTTTCTCATGTATAAAATAGACATGACAAAATCAGCTTATTTTTCATAAAAGTAATATGAGATTCACAAGGTCTGAAGTTCTATACCTTACAATAGTGTATAACATATAATAATTATCACATAATTGTAAATTATAGCAAATCCTATTTTCCTTAGGATTTTTTATGCTTTTTTACATTTCTTATTTATATATTCCTGGTTTGAGTGAGAGATAGTAGTAGGTATTGAAATAACTTGAGAAACTTTTTACATACCTGCATTATCATAATTGGCATATAAGCTGCCCATTTTTACAGAGTAGAATTTAATACGTTTTAAAGTATGTGTGTGTGTGTGTGTGTGTGTGTGTGTGTGTAAAACCATCACCACAATCATTAGGTCCTCAAATATTCTTGTGCCCTATGTAATTGCTGCCTCTCAACCCACTGGAGACATCTATTCCCCAAGCTGGAGACATCTATTCCCCAAGCAAGAACTGATCTAGTTTCTATTACTTAAATTAATTTGAATTTTCTGAAATATCATATATGTGCAATTATAGGCTAGTCACTTATTTTATTTTTGTTTTTAATTTGGCTTCTTTCACTCAGCCTAATAAGTTTGAGATTTATTCATACTTTTGTCTGTTACAATTGTTTCTTATTCTGGAGTTGTTACTACATTGCATTTGATACACTACAATTTGTTTAACATTCACATCTATGAAAATGTTTATATTCAGCATTTGGATATTATATAAAACTGGCGTATGCTTTTATTTTTCTTTAATAAATATTGAGAGCCAGGTGTGGTGGTGCATGCCTATAATCCCAGTACTTGGGAAGCTAAAATAGGAGAGTCACAAGTTTGGGACTAGCCTCAGCAACTTAGCAAGACACTAAATAACTTAGCAAGTACTTTTTTCAAAATAAAAGGTAAAATTGGGCTAGGGATTTAGCTTAGAGTTAGAATGCCATTGGGTTCAATCCCTAGTACCAAAAAAAGTAAATAAATAAATACTTAGGATTAGAATGTCACTGTCTAAGGGTAGATACATGACTAACTCTTTAGAAACTGCCAAGCCATTTTTAAAGTGTTGGTATCATGCTACATATTCCTACAAACAGTGTTAGATAATCTCAGGTCTACTACTTGATTGGCCTTTCATTAATGTTAGACCTTCTGATAGGTTCATAGTGGTTCTTTACTATAGTTTTAAAATGAATTTTTCTGTTAAGTGAAATTAAGCATTTTTTCTTGTACATTTCTAACTATATCTTTAGTGTTCAGATTACTTATTGCTTTTTTGGTTGTTTATTTTTATTCTTAGTATTGAAATTTAATAATTCTATAAATATTCCAAAACAGTCTTTTATTAAGTTTGCTTTATATGCATTTTGTTCCAAAAGAAAATTGAGCTTTTGTGATGTGTGTGTGTATGTATGTGTGTGTGTGTACTTGTTCTTGTTATTTGTTTGTTCCTTAGCATTGTCTAATCATTAAGTTTAGTGATTTTATAATGTTATTTTTGTATGAAATCTAAGAAATATTCTCCTAATTCTAGACCATAGTTACATTTAGCTCTACAATTAATTTCTAGTTAGTTGTTATATATGGCATGTGATAATGATCAAAGTGAGTATCTTGGCATGCAGTATGCATTTTTTCAGAACCACTGGTTAAAAGACTACTTCCTGTACTAAAATACCATTTTTACCTTTAAAAATCACCAGTTTCCTATATAGTTATGGGTCTAATTCAAAACCCTATTTTTATCAGTCTGTCTCTTCTTAAAGCCATACTCCTTTGACAATTGTAGATTTATGTCTGGAATTCAGGTTAGATAACTTTTAAATTTCTTCTGTTTGAAGTCATTTTGGTTATTCTAGGTCCTTTACAGTTTTATGAATTTGGTTTAGCTTTTCAGTGATTACAAAAATCCTGTCAATATTTTTCTTTGAGTTGTGTTTTATCTGTATATCAATTTGTGAAAAAATGATTTTGCAGTAAAACTGAGTTTTCTAATCCATGCAGAAAGCATATCTCTCACTTTTTTAAGGCAATCTTTAATTATGCTCAGCAATATTTTGTAGTTTTTATTGCACAAGTCTTGCACATGTTTTTCATGTTTAACCACAAAGATTTCACATTTTTAATGACATGACATAGGAATTTTTAAATTTCCTAATCTTTTTTGCATGCATAAAAAATAAATTTTAGTTTTGAGCATTATTATTATTCTAGATACTCATTTTAATTATTGTAGCATTTTGTAGATTTCATCAGATTTTCTACATATGTAAAATGTTGTCTATAATAAAATGTTTTTTAAATGTTTTCATCTGGATGCATTTTATTTCTTTTTCCTGCTTAATTGTATTGGTTTGCAACTTCAATTCAATATGAATAAGAAGACATGAGAGGTCCATTCTTTTTATTGTTATTGTTCTGGGAATTGAACCCAGAGGCATTCTACCTCTGAGCTATGCTCCCAGCCCTTTTTATTTTATTTTATTTTATTTTTTGAAACAGGGTCTCACTAATTTGCTGAGGGCCTCACTAAAATGCTGATAGTGGCCTTGAACCTACAAACCTCCTGTCTCAGCCTTCTAAGTGCTGGGAATACAGGTGTTTGTCACCACACCTCATTTCCATTCTCATACTTTTTTTTTTTTTTTTTAATGGTGCATTGTCATTATACATGTCAATGATGTACAAGCTGGTAGAGGCATACATGCATGCAGTGCTCATTTAACCCTTCCCCAATTCCTACCCCAATCCCTCCCCACTCAGTCCTCCTTCTCATTTTTGGCTTAATGGTTGACTTTAATATATTTGTGAATGTACATCATGTGCATTAAGGTGTTTCCCTCTCCCCCTCCCATCACCTTCAGATAGGTTGCCTTCTTTGACCATCTAAGGTTTCTCCTTTTTCTTCTGGAGTCCCTCCTATGACCCACTTTCTCTTCTAGCTTCCACATATTAGGGATAACATTCAATTTTTTACTTTTTGTAACTGACTAATCTCACTTAGTATAATGTTTACAGTTTCATCCATTTCCCTGCAAATGATGTGATTGATTTTGTTCTTTATAACTGAGTAAAATTCCATTGTGTATAAATCCCATAGTTTTGTAATCCATTCATCTGTTGATGAACATCTTGGCTGGTTCCATAGTTTGGCAATTGTGAATTGTGCAGCTATAAACATAGATATGCATGCATTAATCTGGTATTTTTTTTCTGAGTCTTCTATTCTGCTCCATTGGTTTATGTGTCTGTTTTTGTGCCAATGCCATGCTGTTTTATTACTATGACTTTGTAGTATTGTTATATCTCCTACATGGTTCTTGTTGGTAAGAACTACTTTAGCCATTCTCGTTTTTTTTGTTGTTGTTCTAAATGAATTTAAGGACTCATCTTTCTTTGTCTGTGAAGAATGACTTTGGTAATTTAATGGGTATCACATTGAATCTGTAGGTCACTTTTGTAGAATTACCATTTTGATATTTATTCTGTTTATCCAAGAGCATGAAAGATCTTTCCATTTTCTAAGGTCTTCTTCAATTTCTCATTCTTTATCCTAAAAAAAAAGTTTCAGTTTTACTTAAAGTTTGAAATTTTTCATAGATGTCTTTCATCAGATTGAGGAAGTTTCTATTTTTAGATTTTATTAGGAATATATACTTTATTTTTTCAAATTTATTTAAATATTATGTGTTTTCATTTTTAGTTTATTAATTTGATGAATTATATAGTGATTTTTAAATATCAAGCCAACTATCAATTCTAGGTATAAAATACACACTCTTAATTCATTATCATATACTATGTTATTACATATATTGGAAGAATTGTTTTAAAAGATATTTAATCTTTTCATTTATATTTATAAAGAATATTTACAGGTAGTTGTGTGTGTGTGTGTGTGTGTGTGTGTGTGTGTGTGTGTGTGTGTGTAAATGTAAGGTCTTTTTCTTTTTTTAGCACCAAGGTACTAAAACAAGGCTACTATTCTCTTAAAAAGGAGATGGGAAATATCATCACCCTCAATTTCTGAAAGTTTGCATCAAATTTGTATCAATTCTTCATAAGATGAAGTGTAGAGTTCATCCATAAGGTCATTTGGTTCTGCAAGTTTTTTTGTGTGTGTGAGAAAGTTTTTAAATACACATTTAATGTCTTTTTTTTTTTTCTTTTGGCAGTACTGGGGATTGAACTCAGGGGCATTCTACCTCCGAGCTATACCCCCAGCCCTATTTTTTATTCTTTATTTTGAAACAGGGTCTCACTAAATTGTGGAGTGCCTCACTAGGTAACAAACTTAATGTATTTTTAATACTTTTATTGGTGCATTATAGTTCTATAGTCTCACATCTATGTAGTAAATAGTGACATTGATATACATGCACACAGCTGTTGGTGAGTTTTCCCTCTGGCTCCTTTCCCACCCTCTTTCCCCATACATAATAATGAAATTGGCATTGGTATTATCACGTATGTGCATAATTTCTATGGAATTGTTTGCTTCATTAATTTTCCCTCTTCTTCACCCTCCCCTAGACATCATCCCTCAATCCACTGGGGTTTCTCCTCCATTATCTACAGTCCCTCTTGTATTTTGATTACTCCCTTACTTTCATATATGAGAGAAAACATATGACCCTTCACTTCATTTGACTAGATAATTTCACTTGACACAATGTTTTCCAGGCCCATCCATTTGCCTGCAAATGACATAATTTTGTTCTTTATTACTGAGCAGAATTTCACTGTGTGTATATCCCATAATTTTGTAATCTATTCATCTGTTGATGGACACCTATATTGGTTCCATAATTTAGCTAGTGTAAGTTATGCTTCTGTAAACATGGATATGCACGTATTACAATAATATTCTATTTTCAGCCCCTTTGGAAAGACACCAAAGAGTGATATAGGTGAATAGTATAGGGGATACATTCCAAGTTTTCTGAGGAATCTCCACACTGATCACCACAGTGGGTGTACTAATTTACAATCCCACCAACAGTGTTTAAGAGTTCTTATTTCTCCACATCCTTACCAAAATTTATTGTTATTTGAATCCTTGATGATTGCCATTCGAATTGTGGTTAGATGGCATCTCAGTGTAGTTTTGATTTGCATGCCCCTAAGTGCTAATAATATTGAATACTTCTTTATATATTTCATGGCCACTTGTATTTCTTCTTTTGTGAAGTGCCTATTTAGATCAATTGCCTGTTTTCTAACTGAATTATTGGATTTTTAGTGTTAAGTCTTGTAAGTACTTTGTATATTCTAGATATTAGTTCTCTATCAAAGGACTACCAAAGATCTTTTTTTATTTTGTAGTCTCTCTTTTCAGATTCTTTTTAGACTCTTGTGTGTGCATGGGGGGGGGGGGTTTACTGGGGATGGAACTCAAGTACTGAGATTACAAGCGTGCTCCACCACTCTTGGCTTGTTAGCTTCTTTTGATGAACAGAAACTTTTTAGTTTAATGCCATCTCATTTATTAATTCTTGTTTTAATTTCCTAAGCTTTGGGGGTCTTATTGACGAAGTGTCTACCTGTGCTTATATGTTGATGTGTTGGACCTACACCCTCCTCTAGTAATTTAAAAGTCTCCGGTCTAATTTCCAAGTCTTTAAGTCTTTATTCTACCTTGATTTCACTCTTTTACAGGGATTTAATTGGTTTATCTCTGTGCTTCAAAAACCTTTGCTAATTTGAGTCATGTGTGCTTCCTATTACCTTTAAATATATACAGAATCTATAGTGATGTATCCTCTCTCTCTCTCTCTCTCTGTCTTTCATCCATTAATACATCTCTTTTAATAAGCCACTCACATTGTTCTGATATTGCATTGTCATTCTCTCAAGAAAACAGTATTGCCGGGCATGGTGGCACATGCATATAATTCCAGTACTTTGGAGGCTGACATGGGAAGATCTGGGTTCCTGTCCAGCCTTAGTTACTTAGTGAGGCCCTCCGCAACTTAGTGAGACCTCGTTTCAAAATAAAAAATAAAAAATAGGACTGGGGATGTAGCTCAGAAGTAGAATGCCCCTGGGTTCATTCCCCAGTACTGTAAAAACAAACAAACAAACAAACAAAAAATTAATATTGATTTGTTGTTATTTTTCTGTTTTACAGATTTGTGTATTTATGATCATTATTTCTTTCTTATGTACTGTACATTTCAAAAAACTAGTAGAAATAATTCTAAATGTTTTCACTATAAAAAATGATGAATGCCTTGACATGATATGATCAATCTGACTTAAGTATTACAAATATACACACGTGTCAAAATACTATGTGGCAGTCCATTAATATGTAAAACTTTATTCTCTTATATATCAGTTTAAAAACAAATTAAAATATTGAAAAAATAATGTGTCTTGTCTAATCTCTTGAGGTGGACACTTAGGTTGTGGTCTTGATAAACATCTTTAATAGAGTTGTTTAGTGTTCCAGATTTACCCCAATGTATTCTAGTGACATTACACAAATTTTGATATATTGCATGCTTGATTTTTACTCAAATCAAAATACCTTATATTTTTTCTTTATTCCATGGGTTACTTGAAATCATATCACTTAATGTCCAAATATTTATGTTTTCCCACATATTTATGTTATTAATTTGTTATTTATTTCCAATTTGATTACAGAACATCACTTGCATGACTTGAATTGTTTTAAGTTTACTGAGAATTGTTCATACCTCAAGGTATATGATCTACCTTGCTAAACAATTCATGCTCACTTGAAAAGAATGTGTATTTAGTTGCTGTTGTGTAGAATGTTCTATTAATGTTGATTAGATTAGGTTGGTGGATAGTTTTATTGAAATCTACTATATATACTTGTTGATTTTCTGCCAATTTGTCTTACCAATGATTAAGAGTGGGTATTAAATTCTCACAATCGATATGGTTTTGTCTATTTTGCTTTGCAGTTTTGTCAGTTTTTACTTCATATATTTTGAAGCTTTCATACCAGGTCTGCAGACTTATATCTTGGCTAGTCCTCTATCATTTATTAACTCTTGCTATGAAATTGTTTTCTTTATCTCTGGTAGCATTAATTTATCTGGAATATACTTCTTTTGGCATTAACATCATCATTCTGGTATTGTTTTGACTAGTATTAGTGTGGTATGCCTTTTTTAGTTCTTTAACTTTATTTTCCTTCTTGATTTTTACTCATATGAATTTTTCTTTTTTTCTTTTTTTTTAATAGGTAAAGACATCCATGCACACATTTCTCATTAACCCTTCCCCAATTCCCACTCCCCTCCCTCCTTCTCCCTCCTTCTCAAGATCAGTTTAGTGATTGACTTTGATGTGATCTTGTAAGTACATCATGTGAACTAGGGTGTCCCCCCTCCCCCCATCACCTTCCCTTAAATCAAATTCTTTGTTCACCTAAGAATTCTCCTTCTTCTGGAGTCCCTCTTATGTCCCATTTTCTCCCTAGCTTCCACATATTAGGGAGAGCATTCGATTTTTAACTTTTTGTGACTGACTAATCTCACTTAATGTTTTCCAGTTCCTTCCATTTCCTTGCAAATAACATGGTTTTGTTCTTCTTTAAGGCTGAGTAAAATTCCATTGTGTACATATCCCATAGTTTTGTAATCCATTCATCTGTTGATGGACATCTTGGCTGGTTCCATAGTTTGGCAATTGTAAACTGTGCAGCTATAAACATAGATACACATGTGTTGTTCTGATAGTTTGGTTTCCTTTCTTTTGGGTAGATACCCAGTAGAGGTATTGCTGGATCATATGGTAGGATCATTCCAATTCGTCTGAGGATCCTCCATACTGTTTTCCAAAGTGGTTGCACTAATTTGCAATCCCATCAACAATGTATTAGGTTTCCCACTTCTCCACACCCTCGCCAGCAGTTGTTGTTGTTTGTGTTCTTAATAGTTGCCATTCTGATTAGAGTTAGGTGAAATCTCAAGGTAGTTTTGATTTGCATCTCTCTGACTGCTAATGATGTGGAACATTTCCTCATACATTTATTGGCCATTTGTATTTCTTCTTTTGTGAAGTGTCTATTTAGATTCTTTTCCCATTTCTTGATTGTGTTATTTGTTTTCTTAGCTGTGAGTTTCTTGAGTTCTCTGTATATCCTAGATATGAGTCCTCTGTCAGATGAGGAGCTGGCAAAGATTTTCTCCCACTCTGTGGGTTCTCTGTTGAGGTTCTTGATAGTTTCCTTTGCTGCACAGAAGCTCTTTAGTTTAATGCAATCCCACGTATTGATCTTCCTTTGAGTTGCTTGTGCTTTTGAGGTCTTGTTGAGAAAGTTTTGACCTATGCCTATGTGTTGAAGTGTTGGGCCTATGTCCTCTTCAAGTAGCTGCAAGGTCTCTGGCCTGACTTCCAGGTCTCTGATCCACCTGGAATTGACTCTTGTGCAGGGTGAGAAAGTGGGGTTTATTTCCATTTTCCTGCATATGGTTAACCAGTTTTGCCAACACCATTTATTAAAGAGGCTATCTTTTTTTCAGTGTATGTTTTTGGCTCCTTTGTCAAAAATCAGTTGACTGTAAGCAGGTGGGTCTGTTTCTGGATCTTCTATTCTGCTCCATTGGTCTGTATGTCTGTTTTTGTGCCAATACCATGCTGTTTTTATTACTGTGGCTTTGTAGTAAAGTTTGAAGTCAGGTATTGTGATACCTCCTGCATGGTTCTTGTTACTAAGAACTACTTTGGCTATCCTAGGCTTTTTGTTGTTCCAAATGAATTTAAGGACTGATTTTTCTATGTCTGTGAGGAGTGACTTTGGTAATTTCATGGGTATTGCATTGAATTTGTAGATTACTTTTGTGAAGATGGCCATTTTGATGATATTTATTCTGCCTATTCAAGAGCATGGTAGATGTTTCCATTTTCTAAAGTCTTCATCGATTTCTTTCTTCAGCTTATTGTAATTTTCCTTATAGAGATCTTTTACCTCTTTGGTTAGGTTTATCCCTAAGTATTTTATTTTTGGGGGTGCTATTGTGAGTGGAATTGTTTTCTGGATTTTTTTTTCAGTGGATTTATGGTTGGCATACAGGAAAGCTTCTGATTTTTTAAGATTGATTTTGTATCCAGACACTTTGCTGAATTTGTTGATCAGTTCTATAAGTTTTTTGCCTGGCTTTGTTGGGTCTTCTAGGTATAATATCATGTCATCTGCAAAGAGGGATAGTTTTAGTTCTTCTTTCCCTATTTTTATCCCTTTGATTTCTTTCTCTTGCCTTATTGCTCTGGATAGAGTCTCAAGTACTATGTTGAACAGAAGAGGTGATAATGGACATCCTTGTCTTGTTCCTGTTTTTAGTGGGAACTCTTGCAGTTTTTCTCCATTTAATATGATATTGGCTGTAGGTCTATTGTATATTGCCTCTATGATTTTGAGGTATGTTCCTTCTATTCCGATTCTCTGCAGTACTTTTAGCATGAATGGGTGT
>PVLC010003563.1:0-79254 GCA_004027655.1 Graphiurus murinus | reverse complement strand
TTGTCTTTGAGTTTGTTTATGTGGTGAATTACATGGATTGTTTTTCTTATGTTAAACCAGCCTTGCATTCCTGGGATGAACCCGACTTGGTCATGGTGGATAATTTTCTTGATGTGGTTTTGAATTCACATTGCTAGTATTTTGTTTAGTAGTTTTGCATCTAGGTTCATCAGTGATATAGGCCTATAGTTTTCTTTTCTTGAGCTGTCTTTATTTGGCTTTGGTATTAATGTGATATTGGCTTCATAGAAAGTGTTTGGGAGGTTCCCGTTTCTTTTAATTTCACGGAATAGTTTGAGGCGTATTGGGATTAGTTCTTCCATAAATGTTTTATAAAATTCACTTGGGAAACCATCTGGCCCTGGGCTTTTGTTTGATGGTAAACTTTTTATTGCTGTTTCTATTTCTTTGATTTTTATTGGTTGATTTAAGTTTTCTGAATTTTTCAACTACTTTCAACTATTTTTGAAAAGTTATGTTTTAGAAAAACAGAGTTGAATTTTATTCTTATCTAGGTTTTGAACAGGTAATATCATTACATTTAGAACAATTTTGGATTACTAAAAAAGGTCCAATGAGTTTAAAATTCTCAAATACTCACTAACCCAATTTTCTATATTATTGATATCTTGTATCAGCATGATATATTTGTTACAACTAAAGAAGCAACACTTATATGTTATTATTAGCTAAAATCTATTACTTTATTCAGGTTTTCTTGGGTTTTGCCTAATATCCTTTCTATTCCTGGACCATATTTTATTTTGTTTATTATTTTTTTTTTTTTTTGCGGTACTGGGGATTGAACCCAGGGGCATTCTACCTCCGAGCTATACCCCCAGCCCTATTTTTTATTCTTTTATTTTGAAACCGGGTCTCACTAAGTTGCAGAGTGCCTCACTAGGTAGCTGAGGCTGGCCGCGAACCCGGATCCTCCGGTCTCAGCCTCCCAAATGCTGGGATTACAAGCGTGCGCCACCACGCCCGGCTGGACCATATTTTAAATTGCACATTACATTTAGCTTTCCCATCTTATTAAGCTTTACTTATCTGTAACATTTTCTTATACTTCCCTTTTTTTAAGGCTCTGCCATTTTGAGGAGTGCTGATCAGGGGTTTTGTTGAATGTCCTATTAATAATTGACTATTTTTCTAATAATTATACTAGGTTTATATATCTGGGTAAGGAAGACTACAGAGTACCATTTTCATTCCATCATGTCAATGATATAAACTATCAGTATAACTTATGATTGTTTATGTTAACATTAACCCCCTAGCTAAAATCATGTTTCTCCCATGTAAATATTCCAATTTTTTTGTTTTTGCATTGTACTCTTTACAAAGAAGTCATTATGCAAGACCCACTCTTATGTGGTAGGAAACTATGCCCTACCTTTTTGGAGGTGGAGTATCTATTTAACTTAATAATCCTTTCCTGCAGAAGATGTTTCTACTTGCCCTTTTTTCAATCATTTATTTGTAAATATGTAGACTAATGGATTTGTATTTTATACTTTGGGTTAAAACCAAATAAAATTTTGTGCTTTTTTTCATCCAAATTCTTCTCAATTTTGCCATAGAGAGCTCTTTCAGTTGTTTCTCTTGTCTCTTTGATATAACACCATCATTGCTTTGTTTTATTTTATGAGCAACTCCTTTCCTTCTGATTGATCTTGTGTTCTTCTCATTCAAGTACAATAATTGGCTACTTTTGTTGGAGAATGAGAATAGAAATCAAGATCTGGATAATATATTTGCTTGGAGCTGTTGGTGTGCCTTATCTTTTGTGCTCTCTTAGCTGGTTGAGTCTACCATCTACTGCCTAGTTGTGCTTGGGCAGTGGGGTAGCTTGCTAAAAGACCAATGAAGACACCTACAGATGGTATATATGAGATATGAGGGTTAATTGAAAAAATGCTTAAGGATAAAGTTCAGTAGAGATGGGCTATACAGATGTATGTCTGGCTACACCCAGTGCCTCGCCAGAAAATAGTGCTTCCTATCTCTCTCCTTGCTTTGTTCAGGGGCCACAGTTGAATCATCCATGGAGATTTGGTCCACACCAGTCACTGCATGGAACAAGGGTTCTATGGGTTATGTTACAGAAGCAGTGTCAGCTTAGCATGATTTGTACTATTATATGACTAGCATCACAAGGAGCTTTTGACATGACATGCATGCAAAAAAGGACCTTTCTGCAGATATCACTAACTTGTCCTAATTCCCAGCATATGTAAGAGATATTCAGCATCTTCCAAGATAACATGTCTGGCCATTTTGGCCCAGATACATTTCATTTTTTCTTTGATGAGGTTTGTTATTTGGGAAGAGAAGGGATGGCACATAGAACATGGCATTTATGTGTATAAAAATCCACGTGTGTGTGTATGTGTATTTACATATATACACATGCATAAACAAATATATAACACACATATATATATATGCATGTATGAATATTTTCATTTATAGCCATCTGAATTTATATAAGTGAAATGAATTCATAGTGATATTGCTGACTTCATCCACTATAGCATGGAAATATTGAGACTTTTTCCTTCTGCATAGGCAAATTTCAATTCCAAAGGAGAGCATTCTGATTCCCACAAATCCACTGTATACTAAAACATTTTTTCAGCTCTAGAATATTTTATATATGGGTACAGGTAACCTGTATATCATGAGAAAATACTTTATTATCTCAAGTTCAGCACTTAAACATATTTTGCCTTTAGTGAAATGAAATCAACTTATTTCCAAAATTGTTTAGATTTGAAGCTTAACCTTCTTTGTTAAAACTGTTTCATATATTTTTATAGAATTAGATAGTGCTGTCATATTATGTCCTGAGAGAACCCAGACTACCTAAATGACTTTTTAATTTGCATGCATTAAGGTTCAATCTTTGTTCCTTAAAGTACTGTGGATTTTGATAAATGCAATGTCATTTTTTCTTTTAATGTATTTTTTCATTTTCTTATTCTTTTTTAAATGTGCTTTTATTGGTGAATTATTGTCTCATATCATAATGTAAATCATGTTGACATTGACATACATGCACACTACACTTGGTGCCACCCATCTCCCTCCTTCCCATACAGTGTACTGAGATTGGCATTGGGATTTTCACATATGTACACAAGTCAATGTTAGTATTTCCAATAATGAACCTCAGTCTTCCATTTCCCCTTCCTTTAGACCACCTCCCTGACTTCACTGAGGTTTCTCCTCTGTTATCTGGAGTCCCTCCGGTAGCACAGTTACTCCCTAGCTTGCTCATATTAAAGAAAACATATGTCCCTTCGCTTTCTGTGACTGGCTAATCTCACTTAACATAATATTCTCCAGGTCCTTCCATTTTCTTGCAAATGATATTTTTTTATTCTTTACTGCTGAGTAGAATTCCATTGTGTGTATTTCCCATAGTTTTGTGACCCATTCATCTGTTGATGGACATGTGGATAGATACCATAATTTGGCTATTGTAAATTGTGCTGGTATGAACATGGAATGCATATATGACTGTAATTCTCTGGTTTCAACCTCTTTGGAAAGATACCCAAGAGTGGTATAGCTGGGTCATATGGTGTATCCATTCCCAGTTTTCTATGGAATCTCCACACTGATCTCCACAGCAGCTGAACTAGTTCAAAATTCCATAAAGAATGTAGAAGAGTTTCTATTTCCCCACATCCTCACAACATTTAATATTATTTGACTTCCGGATCATTGCTATTCTGATTGGGGTTAGATGGAATCTCGGTGTGGTTTTGATTTTCATCTCCCTGATTCCTAATGATGTTGAACATGTTTTCATGTATCTATTGGCTATTTGTATTTCTTCTTTTGTGAAGTGTCTGTTCAATTCAGTAGCCCATTCCTTGATGGGGATATTTGTTTTTCTAGTGTAAAGTCTTTTAAGTTCTTTGTATATTCAAGATATTAATCCTCTGTCAGAGGGATAGCTTGTAAAGATCTTCTCCAATTCAATGGGATTTCTCTTTAGACTCTTTTTTTTTTTTTTGCGTCACTGGGGATTGAACTCAGGGGCATTCTACCTCCGAGCTACACCCCCAGCCCTATTTTTTATTCTTTATTTTGAAACCGGGTCTCGCTAAGTTGTAGAGTGCCTCACTAGGTAGCTGAGGCTGGCCTCAAACCCGGATCCTCCGGTTTCAGCCTCCCGAATGCTGGGATTACAAGCGTGCGCCACCACGCCCGGCTCTCTTTAGACTCTTGATGGTTTCCTTTGAGGTGCAGAAACTTCCTAGTTTAATGTCATCCCACTTATTAATTCTTGTTTTAATTTCCTGAGCTTTAGAGGACTTGCTGAGGAAGTTTCTACCTGTTTTGATATGTTGGAGTGTTGAACCTATGCTCTCCTCTAGTAGTTTACATTCTCTGGTCTAACTTCCAGGTCTTTGAACCATCTTGAATTGACTTCTGTGCAGGGTGAAAGGTATAGATTTAGTTCCATTTTTCTACAAATGGATAACCAGTTTTCCCAACACCATTTGTTGAAAAAGCTGTCTTTCCTCCAGTGTATGTGTGTGACTCCTTTGTCAAAGATCAATTGACTATATGTGTGTGGATTTTTTCTGCATCTTCTATTCTGTTCCATTGGACTTTATGCCTGTTTTTGTGCCAATACTATGCTGTTTTAATTCCTATAGCTCTGTAGTATAATTTGAAGTCAAGAATTGTGATACCTCCTGCATGGTTCTTATTGCAGAGAATTGCTTTAACAATTCTGGGTTTTTGTTTCTCCATGTGAAATTTATGTCTGATTTTTCTAAGTCTATGAAGGATGACATTGGCATTTTGATAGGGACTGTATTGATTCTGTAGATCAATTGTTTTCTGTATTTCTTTCTCTGTGAATTCATAGTTGGCATATAGAAAATCTACTGAATTTTTTAGGTTAATTTTGTATCTGGCTACTACGCTGAATTTGTTCATCAGCTCTAGTAGTCTTTTGATTGAGTTTTTTGGGACTTCTAGATATAGGGACATGTCAGTGGCAAATAAAGATAATTTTAATTCTTTTTTTACCTACTTGAATTCCTTTGATATAAATTGAAAAGGAGTGGTAATAGTGGTAATAGTGGGAATCCTTGACTTGTTCCTGATTTTAAAGAGAATTCCTGCAGTTGTTCCCCATTCAATAAGATGTTAGCTTTGAGTGTATTGTATATTACCTTAATGATGTTGAGATATGTTTTTAGCTTGAATGGGTATTGGATTTTGTCAAATGCTTTTCCAGCATTGATTGATATGATCATGTGATTTTTGTTATTAGTTCTCTTTATGTGGTGAATCACATGTGTTGATTTGAATATGTTGAACCAGCCTTGCTTTCCTGAGATGAAATCAGCTTTGTTGTGGTATAGTTTTCTTGATGTGGTTTTGAATGTGCATGAAAAGTATTCTGTTTAGAATTTTTGCATTTATGTTCATCAGTGATATTGGTCTATAATTTTCTTTTCTTGAAGTATCTTTATTTTGTTTTGTTATTGTGATGATACTGGCCTCAAAAAGGAGTTTGGAAGGATTCTATCTCTTTCAATTTCACAGAATAACTTGTAAAGCATTAAAACTAGTTCTTCTGTAAATGTTTTGTAGAATTCAGCTTGAAACCCATCTGGACCTGGGCTTTTCTTTGATGGCATAATTTTTATTGCTGGTTTTTTTTTTGTTTTTTTTTTTTTTTGGCTTGCTATTGGTCAAAGTTTTCTATACCTTCTTCGTTCAATTTAGGTAGGTTTTCTGCATTTAGAAATCTATAGATATCTTCCGTGTTTTTCAGTTTATTGGAATATAAATTTTCAAAATAGTTTCTGATGATCCTCTGAATTTTCCCATTGTCTGTGATGATATCTCCTTTTTGTTTCTGTTTTTAATATTTTGGGTTGTTTCTTTCCTTCTTTTGTTTAGTTTGGTTAGGGGTTTGTTTATCTTGTTAGTCTTTTCAAAGAACCAACTTTTTGATTTGTTGATGCTATGTATTTTTTTTATTCTCTCTTCCATTTATCTCTGCTCTGATTTTGATTATTTCTTGTCTTCTGCTGGCTTTGGGATTAGACTATTCACATTTTTCTAGGTGCTTGAGATGTATCAGTAGGTGGTTTACTTGGTGACTTTTTGTTTTTTGTTTTTCTTTTTTTCTTTTTTTCTTTTTTTTTTTTGGTACTGGGGATTGAACTCAGGGGCATTCTACCATCGAGCTATACCCCCAGCCCTATTTTTGATCCCTCATTTTGAAACAGAGTCTCACTAAGTTGCAGAGTGCCTCAATAGGTAGCTGAGGCTGGCCGAGAACCAGGATCCTCCAGTCTCAGCCTCCTAAATGTTGGGATTATAAACGTGTGCCACCACGCCTGGCTACTTTCTGGTTTTCTAATGTAGGCCCTTAGCACTATAAATTTTCCTCTTAATACCACCTTCAAAGTGTCCTATAAATTTTAGTATGTCCTTTCTCTATTTTTATTTAATTCCAGGAATTTTTCACTTCTTCCCTTTTTCTCTTCTTATCCATTCCTCATTCAAGAGTGTATCATTCAGTCTCCACGTATTTATGTAATTTCTTTTGGTCTTCATGTTGTTGATTTTTACTTTTATTCCTTTGTGATCTGAAAAGATGCAGGGAATTATATTACAACTTTTGACTTTGTGGCCCAGGATGAGGTCTATTTTGAAGAGTGTTCCATCGGCAGTTGAGAAGAATATGTGTTCAGCTGTTGCTGGTTGAAATATTCTGTATATGTCTATTAAGTCCACTTGGCTTATGATGTTATTTAGGTCTGAAGAGCCTTTACCAATCTTTTGTTAGAAGATCCATCTAGTGGTGTGAGTGGTGTGTTGAAGTCTTCCAATATTATTGTATCTGGGTCTATTTGAGACCTAATGTCCTGAAGATATTGTTTACAAATGTGGTGCACCCACATTTGGGGCATAAATGTTTGTTGTCATTATATCTTTTTGCTGGATTGTTCCTTTTATTAATAGGAAGTGGCTGTTTTTGTCTCTTCTGATGTGTTTTAGCTTAAAGTCTATTCTGTTGGATAGGATGGTTGCTGCACATGCCTGTTTTCAATATCCATTTGCATGGTATGTCTTTTTCCATCCTTTCAACTTTAGTATATGGATATATTTGGCTATAAGGTGAGATTTTGGAAACAGCATATAGTTGGATTACGTTTTTAATCCATTTTTCCAGTCTATGTCTTTTAATTAGAGAATTAAGACCTTTGACATTCAGTGTTATTATTGAAATATGTTTTTTGTTTCCTGTCATTTTGTGTTCTATATTCTGTTTGATATAGTGTTACTTATCCTTTGCTCAGTTGCCCACCTAGTGGAATTCACCTCTTCTCTGATTCTGGAATTTGCTTCTTTTTTCTTCTTTATGATTTATTTCTTTAAGTATTTTCGCTTGATAGACATGATTTTTTTTAAAGATTCTGCTTATCTTGGAATGTTTTTATTTCTCCATCAATTTTTAATGATATATTTGCTGGATATATCAGTCTTGGTTGGAAGTTGTTTTCTCCCAAGGTCAGTAGTACTTCTTACCAGTCCTCTGGGCATTCAATACTTGGGTTGTGAAGTCTGGAGTGATTTTTATTGTTTACCCCTAAATGTCACCTGTTCTTTTGTTCTTGATGCTTTTAAGATTCTTTCCTTGGTGTTGGTGTTAATCATATTGATTATTATGCGGTATGGGGAGGTCCTTCTTTGATCTTGTCTTAACAATGTTCTGTATGTCTCCTGCATGTGGATGTCCAAGTCTTTCTCTATGCTTGGAAAATTCTCTGAAATTACTTCTCTGAAGAGATGTATGATACCATTGTTCTGTGCTTCTAGACCTTCTTCAATGCCTTTTATCCATAAGTTTGTATGATTGGTATTGGGTCCCATATTTGTTGAATATATAAATTGTGTTGTTGTAATGTCCTCTGTATATTGTTGACTGTGCTTTCAGTTTTGAATGAACTGTCTAGCAAAAATGATACCCTGTTTTCCATGTGGTCTAGCCTTCCAGAGTTGGTTTCTATTGCTAGCTTCAATTCATTTATTGACTCATTTCATTCAGAGCCTCTTTCTGGTTCTTTCTTAAAGCCTCAATTTCCTCCTTCATTTTCTGTACACTTTCTTTGAGGCCTTTTATCATATTGAAGATTAAAATTTGAAAATTTTCTTCTTGTATTTCTTGAAGATCAATATTGGTGCTCTCTATTGCTGTTGAGTTGAGGGAATTTATTATTTGTTCACTATTCCTTGTTCTCATACTTTTAGAGTTTTCAGGTTTGTATTTCTTTTGTCTTGACATCTTCTTGGTCTTTGTGTGTTAATCCTGCATTTATTTGTTATTGCTTTTTAAAATATTCTATGCTGGGGGTATATCTTAACTTCTACCAATGTGATTCAGATAATTAAAGTTTTGATTGTGTCCCCCAGAACCTCTTTAACTAGATATAGTTCTTAGTACAAGCAAACAGGAGTCTCTGATTGGCTGCAGGCCATTGCGTTCTCCCAGTCCAAGCTCCACTGGGCCTGAGACTATGATGTTCTAGTCAGAGCCTGCAGCCTGCTGGCTGGGAGTTAATGCACCCCAGAAACCACTGCTGCTCTGCTGATTGTGAGCTTATAAGCAGAGTGCTGACTTCTGGTCTCTGTGGGCTTAGACTTAGCATAGCCAGCAATTGCTATGGCCTAGCTTGCTGAGCTTAGATAGTCTCTGGGCACCACTCCAGATCTGCTTATTATGGTCACATGAGGTCCTTTTGGTCACTAGCATACATGCATGCCAGGTCCAAACACTGTTGGAGGACAGAGTGTTGTATTCTCAGTTTGAGGCTGCGATTAAGTGATACCCTGCAGGGCCCCTGGCCTCCAGGCCTGGTCTGGTCCAGATGGAGCTGCTGCCTCTCTCTGCCCTAGGCCCAAAGTCTAGAAGGGAGTTATTCCAGAGTTCCAAGCTGATGGCTTGGGTGGCTCTGTTCCTTAGTCCCAGAGACACCACTCTCGGGTACTCTTTCTGACTTCAGTGTTTGTGCTGGTGCTTGTAGTGCCCAAACATGGTCAGGTGCAAGTTCATTGCTTTCAGAAGCTGCAACTTGGTAGGCTGAGCTATTTTCCCCAGACACTAGGGAACTATGTCTCACAGCAATCCCTAGGAACCCTACAAGTGCTCCTTAAACTGCTGACTGCAGTTCCTTCCTGACTGCCTCTAGGGGCTATCTACTAAATCATGTTTCTGTTATGTTCAATAGTAGTTCCCAACCCCACCTCTGCAGTGGTAATTCTCAGAGCCTCAGGCCTCTGCAAGTCTATTTCCTTGCCACACAAGCCCCTGTGTCCAGGCATGACCATTTCCTGCTGCAATGCTGGTTAACTTATAGTCCTGATAGGTATTGTTCACTCTTACATATTTCTCCTGGAAGAGATGGGTTCATCTGCAGCTGCAGTGTCCATATCCAGTTGGGTTGGGTCACTGACGAGCATGGAGCATAATTCTAACTGCTTTCACTAATGGTCTTTAGTCATCGGCCTCACTACAATTCAGTTTCTTCCTGGAGGTCTCTGAAAGTCACGGTTCCAGCAGCCAGCAGCTCTGGGGCTGCCTAGCTAAGATGGTACTGGTGGCGCTAGGCTCCTTTTCCCCAGATGGGAGGCGTGGAGAGTTTATATACTCCTCTGTTCTTTTTTCTAGTTCTGGTTTGGCCCCTTTTCAACTTGCGTTTTTTTTCTTTTTTTTTTTTAGTTTTTCACTACTTTTCTGCAGAAGTCATTGGCTTCTTTGCTGGGGATCTCTGGAAACTGCATTGCTGGCAGTTCCAATATGGGTAGCAAAATAACCCTGCTTGGGCCCCTATGGCTACAGCTGTTCCCCATGAAAAGCACCTGGGGTATTTTGCTGTCCTCTGTTTTGTTACCTGGCTTTGTTTCTGCTGTCTTTCAATTTTTCATTGCTGTGTTCAATTTTTGCTGCTTTTTTTCTCTTGTCAAGACACTGTTCTCATGACAATTTGGTTTCAAGTGTCAGCACTATTGAGATGTGCTACTTCCCTCAGTTGCCATCTTCCTGGAAGTCATGCACTGTGTCTTTTATACACAATTACTATATTACACAAAATAGTGTAACTGCACTAAAATTTTACCTGTACTTCACCTATCCCATCCTACTTACCTTCCTACAACCCCCTTTAAACTTTAGATCTTGGAATCATGCAGCTTGAAATCTTATCAGAATGGCTTCTTTTAATTATAATATACTTTTAAATTAAGCCACGTCTTTCCATGACTTGAGTTCACACATTTTATTGTTGAAATATATTCTCTTTATGGATGCATCATGAATTGTTTATCCATCACTTACTGAAGAACCTCCTGGTTGCTTTCATTTCTTGGTAGGCATAAAAAAGATGACATAAACTAAACACACTTTTTTTTAGTAAATATGTTTTCAGATAAGTTGGCTAAAAACTGATACATATTTCTTCCTTCTTTCCTTCCTTCCTTCCTTCCTTCCTTCCTTCCTTCCTTCCCTCCTTTCTTTCTTTCTTTCTTTCTTTCTTTCTTTCTTTCTTTCTTTCTTTCTTTCTTTCTTTCTTTCTTTCTTTCTTTCTTTCTTTTTTATTTGTGGTACTGGGGGTTAAATGCCCCAAGGGCTACATTCCCAGCCATATTTTAGTTTTTATCTTGAAAAAGAATCTCACTAAATTACTTTGCACTGGGATCAAACCTGCCATCCTCCTGACTCAGGATCCCAAGTACTGAATTATAGGTTTGTACCGCTATACCTGGCAAATCTATCTTTTAATGATTCTGTTGACCTGGAATGTGACATTTATAATTATTTCTCAGATTTTTTTTACTCATTTTATTATATATGAAGACTAAAAGGACTAGAGTTTGGAAAATTTTCTACCACATAAGATAAAGATCTGGCATTATTTTTCCTATAATGTTATAGAGGACATTGAACAAATTTCACACACTTTATTCTTTTTCTCTGAGAGGGAACTGAGGAATCTTTCTTGGATAGTCATCATGAAAGCCTGGTAGTATTAGTAGAAGAAAATTTATGAAAATATTCTACAAAAGTTTCATCTCCAGTAGCTTTTTGTCCTAAAGCTAGTCTATACTCAGCCTCCAGTAATTCATCAAAATTAATATTTAAGTCTCCTAACACATATATGTACATCCATTTTGTGGTTTATGTGAACAATTTATGATATGAGTTTAACAAATTTATAACTGTAGTTGATTTTGCTCCAGATAATCAGATTTTGGTTGTGACTATCTAAATTTGGCTGTCTTTCTGGGTACTGTGTTGCCAGTTTCTCTGAAACAGTTAACTCGTCTTTTTCTAACTGAATGGACAGGAGTGACAACTTCCATGGTCTTTGTACATCAGAGCTGAAACCAGTCTCTCCATAATTTTATTTCATTTATTGCAATTAATTTTTTGTTTTTGTTTTTATGGGATCTTTGTAATTCATCTATAAGAAACCCCGTCTAGATACAACAGAAATTCCAAAGATCTTTTGCTTTCCTCTCCTTCCTTTTCCTTTAATCTCCTTTCTTTTCCTTTCCTTTCCTTTCATCTCTTACATGTGTTAGAAGGTAAGATATTTAAGACCTACCCTTTAATGACTAGGAAGGAGAGATGGGCTATCATATGTAGAAACTTCTTAAAACATTGTATAAAAATAAAGTCTTGGGAAGATTAAGAATTTTTTCCATTGCCTTTGTAACTCTCAGATTTTCAGAAATTTGCAACAATACTCAGCAGGAAAATGAGCATCTTGTCACTATAAGAATGCCAAATCTCACTAGGGATGGCAGAGCTGGGAAACAGAAGGAGCAAGTTTCCTTAGTGGGGTGCCTGAGTACTTGCACCAGCCCTGGAGCCACACTGTTGAGTCATGTTACATAAGAAAAAAAAATATATATATATATGTATATATATTCACATCTTTCAACTCTCCATTCAGATTTCTCTAAAAGGTGGATTGTCTATCTTTCTGAAAGTATAATTCCTTGAAGACAAAGAAATTATATATGGTAGAGAATATCTCTGATTCAACTTTCCTGCTCTAGAGACATAATGTCTACCTTTCTTTTTTAAATATATCTAAATTTTAATTCCCAAATCCTTAGGTATCAGGAATCAAAATATTGTAGCTCACTGCTTTCTTATTACTCAGATTTTAGCACAATAGACTTTTTAAAAAATTTGATCTAAATATTTCCAATTATCTCTTGATATCATTGATGTATTCAGAAAGGTCTTTCTTCTCATTCATTGAGCTCTGAGGCATTTGTCAGTGGTAAGGTTTTCAATACATAACATCTAAACTATATGAAACAGATTTTTTAAAATTTACTTCTGCACACCTACTTCATTGTGCTTGAACTCTAACATTTTGTTATTTCAATATGATTTTTTTTCTCTCTCTAGCTTATGACCCCATGCAGTGTACTAGTATTTTGATACATTGGCTTATTGGAATAACACATAGAAAGTGTAGTGGGATTCTACAGTTGGTAGAAGGCCAAGATATCAAAACCATTTTTATTGGTCATGAAAACAAAAATGCAAATAAAATCTATTATCTACCCATGAACAAATCATAGTGTAATAGGTGAGACAAGCTTGTATTAAAATTATCATACAGTCTATAAAATCCTTTACCCTGGCTAGCAGACCACTTCATAATTAATAAAGTTTAAAGAACTAAAAGTCACCTGGCTGGCAGTGCTTTGTGCCTTGCCAATTCTTTGCTCACAGTCTGTGTGATACTATCACATTATAGAAAAACGGTAGCAGGGAACTCAAACACCAGTTTGTCTCCCTACATCGTTTTGAAAGTTTATACATGAATAAAAATATAAAACTTTTCTGACAAGGTATGTTTTGAGGAATCTTTAGCTATTAGAGGAACCTAGTGACATAAGAAATGTTGAGATCATATCCAGGGTAAAAGTTAAGAAATGGATAAAAATAAATATTCTAAGAAACTTAGAATAGCAATCAAGAGATAAGATCCTCTTTAACCTTTGATCTATCTATAATGGAAATATTAATCTTTGTGATCAAAACACATGACAGAATCAATTAGAGAAAACATTATTTATGTTGTGTTCCTGGGGATTGAGCCCAGTGAGGGTATTTTAATGTGCATGGTTGGCCAGTTCCAAGGCAGAAACAACATGGCAGAAGGACATGGCAGAGAAAAGCTGCTCATCTCATGGCAGCAAAAAGCAGAGAGAAAGGAAGGGGACAAGGTGAAGATGAACTCTTCCAAGGTATGCCCCCATGACCTATTTCCTCAAAGTAGCTTCCAACTCCCAGTATTTTTTTCAGATATCCATGGATGAATCTACCAACAAGGTCAGAGCTCTCACCATCTCACAATTGCCTAAAAGCCCCAACTTTGAACCTTGCTATTGCCTTGCATTATTAATAGCTTTGGGGGGGGCACTGAAGATCAAACCACAATAATGAACTTGAGGACCTTCAACAATCATTAAGTTTTTCAGTTTCTTCATCTGAAAAATTTGTTTTGGTTTTGTTAGAAAATTGAGGTCACTTCCACACTTGACAATCCATTATTCCATAGAAGTTGATCCAGTAGGACAGCATTTATTTTGATAGAAGTAGCCTGATCTCAAAGAAGCAGTGAGGTGGGAGAATCATGACATGGTATGAGTCTTGCTCACTAGAGCAGGGCAGGCTTAGACTGCAAGGCGGAGCTGTGTGGATGCATGTGCTATCCTTGTATGCCACATACTGTAAATATGAACAGAAGATTCCTAATAGAATTCCAACATTTCCTAAAGAATAAAAGTTGATATAGAAGTATCACATGTCAGTCAACCTAGGAGATAATGTACTCACAGAGGTCTACAGCTTGGATTTTGGAGCTGATGTTTAGACTCTTATGTCTATAACTTAAATGAATCTCAAAGAGATAAAATAGCTTGATCATAGATGCTGTGTTAGCAGTGATATATTAAATAGGCTAAATATAAAGTTCTATCAGTTCATTCTTACAAGATAGTCTAATTTATAAAAGAATAAATCCTAATTTCTAGGGTTAAGAAAAACTCAGAAATATCCAATTTACAATTCATACAAATTTATACAATCTCAAGAAATCATATTGCTTCTATAAGGCTACCTGATCTATGTTCCATGCTACTGGGGCAATATATATTTTTTTAATCAGATAAATAGTATTTCATATCTTATCTTTTGTATCTTGCAATATTCTTTCTGGTAATGTATCCTATCTCAGAAGCAGGTGTTGATTTGCTTTTCTAGCTATGGTATAATGCTTCACCCTTTCATACTTCATTCCACAGCATCTAGTTTGTAATTATAAAATGTTAAAGGCACATTAAGTCATAAGGTTTCTCAGATTTGCTTAGTTTATTAAAAATCTAACCATAGTCAAGTGGGCATGGTAGCACATGCTAGTAATCCTAGTACTCAGGAGGCTGAGAGAGGAGGGTACCAGGTTCAAGGCCATTCTCAGCACCTTGGCAAGACCCTCAGCAAGTTGCCTAGAACCCATTTCAAAATAAAAATAAAATAGGGCTAGGGGGTCTAGCTCACAGGTAGAATGCTCCTGGGTTCAATCCCAGGACACACACACACACACACACACACACAAAAAAAAAAAAAAAAAAAAAAAAAAAAAAACTCTTAGCCACAGCTTATTAATAAAATGATAATGAATTTGGGGACAGTACTTCTTGCTTGGATAAACCATTTCATGTCTTCCTACAAAGGAAAAGGTGTTTTTAAAGACAGGAGCTGGTGTATACTTACTGCTTAGGTAATAAAATAATAAAATCTCTCTCTCTCTCTCTTTCATGCTATCAGTTCTACACTACTAAAATTATAAACTGGACTTCAAAGTGATGATAGAAACATTTATTCTTTTTTTATATTTGTGAAGTAGAAAGAGATATTTTCTGTACTACTTTGCAAAAATTTATTGGTAGTAAATATGAGCACTTGAAAACCTGTTGGGTTTGAAATTGTTTTCATTTGCTATTAGACATAATTTGTAAAGATTTAATTCTATTGTATGTAGATTTATTTTACAAATACATTTTTAAAATTTATATTGTTCTTGTTTCTATGTCTATGTAAGGAAAATAGGCTAATGTTTTTGTAAAGTGTAATTTAGTGGCTAAGTGAGATTAAGTTGTGAATGATGTGATTCCAAAATTATGAACGAATCTTTCTTAAAAATTACCCTGACCTCTCTATGGGTAACAAGTCAAAGGGGAATTTGATAAGTGAGTTTATATTCTGTTGCTAATATAGGGAATTAAATCCCAAGGATGGTATTACTTATTAATGGTGCTCATTAGGTTCCTGGGGAAATGAATTCTTTACATTTTAGTGGGGAAAATACACCATTTATAAGTAATAACAGGCTATAAGAAAATAAGTGCATATTTGCACAAAAGCAAAATGAGAAAAACTTTGCAGATTTCATGAAAAGATCTGAATAAAAATATCACCCAGATATTTGCTCTGTAGTTTAACATATATATATGTGCAAATCTGAAATATGTAAACTTTTTTTTTCTTTTCACCCACGGATGCCTTTAGTGCTTTCTTCCGTAATGGAATGTTTTATATCTGTGTTTTCTAATATGACAGACACTTGTCAAATGTGACTGTGAAGCACCTGAAGTGTGGCTACTGCAGCTTATGAACTAAGTATTTATTTTTATTATCTTATATACTATTTTATTTATTTATTTATTTATTTATTTATTTATTTATTTATTTATTGGTATTGGAGATTGAACCCAGGGACCTTCTTCCATTGACATACACTCCTCTGCCCTTTTTATTTTTTTGTTTTGAAACAAGATCTTGTTAGGTTGCTGAGATTCTCATTTTGTTGGTGAGGCTATCCTCGAACCTGTGATCCTACTGCCTCAGCCTCCCAAGTACTGGGATTACTGGCATGCATCACCAAGTCTGACTTTATAATTTTATTTTATTTATCTAATGGTTATAAATAACACCTAATATGAAATCCACTTTCTTACCCAATGTTTTAGTATATAATTGAGCTTTGTTAGTTATATGTATATTGCTATAACTTATTCATCATGTATATCTGAAATTTTATACCTCTTGAACAGCTACTCTCCATTTATTCCTTCCCCCAGCAGCTGACTACCACCATTCTACTTCCTGCTTCTACTTGTTTGACTAAAGATGCCACGTGCAAATAGAATATGTGTCTGAGTTTTTCACTTAGCATAACAGCCTAATCTTTTTTGTTACATATTATAGGACTAACTTTTCTATGAATAAATATTTCATTGATGTATACATCATATTTTTAACACATAAGTCTCCCTCTGCATAGATTGTTTTCCCATTTTGTTTATTGCAAACAGTGCTGTAATAAACATGGTGATTCTTCTATTTCTTTGAGATCTTAATTTCAGTCATTTGGACAAACCTTCAAAAGTTGGTTTACTTGCTCATAAGGTAGTTCTATTTTTAATTCATTGAGGAAACTGTATATTGGTTTCCAATGCCATCTTCACCACTTTGCCCTCCTACTAGCTGTGTACAACATTCTAATGTCTCCACATTCTCACCAACACTTGTCTTTTTTTTTAATATTTATTATTGGTGCATTATTATACCTCTTTGTTAGATGCAAGCTGGTAGAGGCACACATGCACACAGGTCTCATTTAACCCTTCCTCAATTCTGACCCCATTCCACCCCCCTCCCTCCTTCTCATGTTAGGTTTAGTGATTGACTTTGGTATGTTTGTGGATGCACATCATGTGCATTATGGTGTTTCCTCTCTCCCCCTTCCCATCACCTTCAGTTAGGTCACCTTCTTTGCTCATCTAAGGTTTCTCCTTCTTCATCTAGAATCCTTCTTATGACCTACTTTCCCCCTAGCTTCTACATATTAGGGAGAGCATATGATTTTTTACTTTTTGTGACTGACTAATCTCACTTAGCATAATGTCTTCCAGTTCCATCTATTGTCTTTCTTTTTTTAAATAAGAAACATCCTAATGAGTATGAAACATTATCTCAATGTGTTTTTTATATATACTCTTATTGGTGTATTGTAGTTGCACATCATAATATAGTTCAGAATGATAGAATATACATGTACACAACACTTGGTGAGCTTGGCTCCATTGCCTGCAGCTCCCTCCCCACTCCCTTCCCTTCCTCATGCGTGATATTGAGATCGGCATCAATAATTTCACATACGTACATAACCTCAGTGTGTTTCCTTCATTAATTCTCCCTATCCTCAATCACTACCAGCCCGGAGTCCCCTCCATTGCTCCACTGGGGGTTTCTCCCCAATTATCTAAAATCTTTCATATATTCTGATTATGCCCTAGCTTCTGCATATGAGAGAAAGCACAGGACCCTTCACTTTCTGTGACTGGCTAATCTCACTTAACCTGATGTTTTCCAGGTCTTTTCATTTATCTGAAAATGACATAATTTGGTTCTTTATTGATGGGTAGAATTCCATTATGTTTATATAGCATAATTTTGCAATTCCTTCATCTGTTGTTTCCTTCACCTAGGTTGGTTCCATAATTTTGCTATTGTGAATTGTGCTGCTATAAACATGGTTATGCATGTATCACTATAATTCTTATCTAAATTCCTTTGGAGAAATATCCAGCAGTGGTTTTAATTTGCATTATCTGATAATTAGCAACACTGGTCATCTTTTGACAGACCTGTTAGACATTCCTATATTCTCTTTGAGAACTGTTTTTTCGAGTCCTTTTTAAAATGGGCTAGTAGTTTTTGTTTGGGTTTTTCTTTTTCTTTTTTTTCACATGTTGTTTTGTTTAATTGACATGTATGACTCCTTTATTTATTTTACAACTGAATTTAGTCCCACTTGTCTATTTTTTTTGTCTTTTATACTCCTGGTGTTATACATGAAATCATCTTCAAAATCAATGTCGTCTCTCCCATCTTTTCTTCTAGGATTTTTACAATTTCAGGTATTTATTTATTTATTTATTTATTATTTACTTATTGTCACTGGGGATTGAACCCAGGGAAGTTTTATCACCAAGCTGCATCCCAAGCCCTATTTTATTTTATTTTTTATTTTGAAGTAAGGTATTGTTAAGTAGCTGAGGGCCCTACTATTTTGTTGAAGCTGACCTCAAACCTGCCATCAAACTGTCTCAGCTTTCTGAGTGCTGGAATTTTAAAGGTATGTACCACCACATCTGCCTCAGTTTTTGTTAATTTTTAAATTATTTCTGAATATTTTATATAGTTTGAAAAATACGGATCCCATGTCATTTGTTTGCAGGAAAATATCCAGTTTTCCCAGTGCCACTTGTTGAAGAATCTGTTGTTTCCCTACTGTGTATTCTGTATAATTTTGTAAAAAACTCAGGTGACCTGAATTATTTATTTTTAAATTGCCTCATGTGGTTATTGGCAACAAATTGCATAGGTCAAACCTAGATGTTTACTTTTAGACTTCTTATGACTTCAAAGGAACTTATCATGAATAATCCTAAATAATGGCTGATTAGACAATTGTTACTTTCCATCATGATCCTTTTAGTTACAAATTCAAGAAACAAACTAATATTAAAATAAACTCCCTGATATTAATTCTGTCATCTAATCTGACTATGGGAAAGTAATCTTTCTGAGAGTAACAGCTATTACTTAATATATATATTTTTTAATTTTTTGGTGTAAAATCATTATTATGCTTCACCACTGAAACTAAATGTTGAACAAAAAGCCTCTGTTGGCATACAACCATCTTACCATTAAATATTTGTGATAGGCAATGAAAAAATCATCCATGACTCCACAGACATGTGGCACACTAGAACTACCCACTTCCCCACATCAGACACCTTTCAAAGCGAGCCTCTGTTTGAGATGCAATTCATCACAGTTATCCCAGGTCACCATGTGCCCCTCTGTGTCATTTCACAGAGGAACAAAACATGACATGCTGTAATTAAAGGAACGCAATGTGGTGGCTCCCATTAGAAAAAAAGGACGCATTTTCCAGATCAGCTCATAGGTCTCCACCCCAGCTGCCACAGAGAGGCTCGGAAGCTTTTGTGATGAAAACTGGCCAATCTTGTGTGTTCAAATGCACAAGGTCTGTACATTGCTGCCCATTTCTATTAAAAACCAAGTCAACCACTGTCAGAGAGTGTTACAGACCTCCTCCTTCAAGCTGCGATCTTGTCAGATCTCATAAGCCAAACAAGATTGGGGCTTGGTGTGTACCTGGATACGACACCTATTACGAGAAATTGAAGGTATTTGGGGTTGAGATCAGGCAGCCCTGTCACCTTTTTATGCCAAATAGGGGTCACCTTGTGGCCAGTGAGTTCCTGTTCTAGTCTAGTGGCCTGTGAGCCTAGACCTTGAGCATTCTCAAGCATCACATACTGTGCTTTCCTTCCCAAAGTTGGGAAGAATTTTGTCTTGCTTTCCTGGCTCTTTTCCAGTTCAGCTAATTGCTTTCTCTAGCTTTAAATTCCCCCTGCAGTGTCTATTGAAGGCTGTCTTCTTCATTTATGATTCTAAACTGTTGTGCCATGTTGCTGTGTGCTGGCAAGCAGCTGTTGCTCTCCATTCCAGCTGTGGTAGAATTTTTGTAGTGGCCAGAGTGAATTGTACACATGCCATACTCAATTGAGTAGGGAGAAGTCGTAAAGTCCTGGAGCTCATCCCAATGATGTATGCCATTTCAGTGAAAAATTATTCTATATAATCATATAGATGCAAATGCAGTTATATACTCCCACTGTCTAGACTTGTTAACTCACTACCATCTGTCTGAGACGCATTCTCAAAAGGAAACCAGGTTGGTGAGGCAAAGTGTGGGTTGGGAGTTGTGAAATTGGAAACTCTTATTTCATGATATTTATTTTTATTTTTATTTTTTTGGCTTAGCAAGAGGGCTCTAATTTAAATCATTCATTGAAAAAACTTAACCATCTCAGTTCACAGAATTTTATTTAAATGTTACATATCTATTTTTATTTTAAAAAACAGAAATTCTATGTTGCTACCTATGAAAATAACTTGTCATATGCCAAGGACAGTAGAGCAAAGAATGTTTGGCTGGGACACATAGAGGAGGACCTGGGAAATTATTTGAAATGGTTTTGTTTAGACAAATATCTCCCTTAGTCCTTTTCCAAATCTCTTTTATATCCCATTCTCACAATAAGCATAAAATCTTTGAATCGCTGGGAATTTTCCATTCTGATTGTTCTCATGCTGATCTGTACTTTCTTGCCACCCAAGGCACCTCATTTCCCTAACTAACCATGTTATAGTATAATTATTTTCCCACTTTAAAACCCTCTCTCTCTCTCTCTCTCTCTCTCTCTCTCTCTCTCCCTCCCTCCCCTCTCTTTCTCTCGTTTCTACAGTATTAGGGCTGGAACCCAGGGGCCCTCTACCACTAAGCTGCACCTCCAGCCCAATTTATTTATTTATTTATTTATTAATAAACAGGGTCTTTCTAAGTTACAGAAGCAGGCCTCAAACTTTTTAAGTTCTGGCAGTACTGAGGATTAAGCCCAGAGGTTTCTACTTTTGATATACACCCCCAGCCCTATTTTTTTTTTTTTTTTTGCTAAATTTCTCAGGTTGATCTCCAACCTAGGATTCTCCTATTTCAGCTTCCCATGTACTAAGATTAAAGGCATGAGTCAAAACACCTGGCTTTGATCTCCTTGGTTTTGAGTCTTGAGTTTTAATCGGTTAAGACTAGGCTTGGTTGACTGCTTCTGCTCTCTTCCCATCGAGAAAACAGTTTCTTATTGAAGAAATCTCTGCTCATCACTAGCCACATTTGCAGGTTTGACAAAGGTCACTTTTGACAGCCTCCTATTAAAGGAGCAACAAAGAGCCAGGCATGGTGGTGCACACCTGTGATTCCAGCACTTGGGAAGCAGAGACAGGAGGATCATAGGGTTCACAGCCAACACACAGTAACTTAGAAAGACCCTGTTTTAAGGTAAAACATAAAAAGGGCTGAGGGTGTGTAACTCAGAGGTACAGCTCCCCTATGTTAAATCCCCAGTACCACCACCCAAAACAAAAAAGAATGAGGGGGGGGGGGAGAGAGAGAGAGAGAGAGACAGACATTGATCTCTCCTGTACATAAAAATATTTGCAAAAGGTGCTTTGGGCTAAAAGTCAAAAATTTGCTTTCCAATAAAATTTTATTTATTTTCTTTTTCTTTGGGTAAGGCAGCATAATCTCTTTCAGTGAAGAAATCATAATTAGAGAATTTGAAATTATTATAGATTATTTTATTAAAATTCCCTCCACAAAGGTATTTTGGGGCTATTCTCATGACAGTTCCCCTTTTGGATGTGAATAATTATAAGCAGTAAGAAGCTTAATAGTTTCAGTGTACTTTACTTTGAAGACACTTGTTAGTTACTCTGTTCCTTCTTTGGAATTGGTTAAGCAGGAAGCTCGGTAATGTTTATAGAGCATCTATTATTATGAGGTCATTTGCATATGTTATATAGCTTTACGTCATCACGGTCTGGAACAATAGATGTTATTTGTAGATAGTAAAGCTGAGATTTTAAATAGACTTGCCCAAAAGTGTACAGAAATGTAAATTAAGTGTTTGCATCCCACCTGGAAGATCTTTTGTTTCTCCTCATTTAGAGGTGCCCCACCAGGTCTTGGAATTTCTCTCACTCTGAAGCCACACAGCCTGAGTAACTCTGCACTTACTTACATATTCAACAGTGTCACTCACAAAAAGAGAATTACAGATTTCCCAAAGAGAATACTAGAATTTCAAGGATAAAAATGCCTTAAATGCCATTTAGTTTCAAATATACTTGGAACACTTGTTTGCTTTCTATAGTTGTACTTTCTTATTAATAAAGAATTTCCTTTTTAATCAGTCTTCTTGACCAACAAGGAATAAAGAGCATGTTGCTATCATATTCCCTAAATCTAAAATAAAAATTTTTGCAAAATATTTTGGATTAGTTTTTGCTCGTTTCTAAAAATTGAAGAACATTTGGGTTAGAAATTAGAGGTGTTAATAAATACTTTTTGGTTTCCATTTCAAGACAAGGATATTTGAAAATGAATAAGACCAAATTGGAAAAAAAAAAGTTTCAGTGTTCTGATTTGCACTGCCCTGATATCAAATATCCATGATGTTGTGAGTTCAATTGAATTCAATTTAAACTAGAGCGCAGATACGTGATTCTGACTTACCACACTTTTTGAAGGCTAAATGTAAACCTCCAAACTGCGCACTTGTTGGCTCTGGCAGTTCTGATTTGCTTCTAAGTTTGGATGTCCACTATTGACGTTTGTATAAGAATACCCCACCTCTACCCTTAGTGGAGGATTGTCATTGTGGGGTATCAATGGCATTGCTTTATTTCTTAGGTTAGTCATTAGGCCTGGGCTAGCCACCTTTTCCCTTTCCTTCTTTCTGTCAATTCTGCTGACTCTGAGTTAGAGTGTCTTCCATGAATTCCTTATTGAACTCACCTGTGCATACTATTTTCTTTCACTTCTGAATTCCTATTAGATTTCTACAGACACTTAACCTCATACTTTCATTTCTCTGATGTGTTATTTTCATTACACTAAAGTAACAAACGAACCATAATGTTCAGTAGTTCTTTACACATCTCTGCATTGTGAGTATGAGTGCTTATAACCATGGAAAAATGATAACAGTGGAAAACATGTAGACGGTACACAATAAATAAAAGCTACTCATTTCACTTATATATCTTTTATCATCGAGTAAAGAAAAGAAATATCTAAAATGGGGAGACATATTTGAACAGAACAAAGGTTCTAAACATGAACTCATTTGTTTTGCTCAATATTAGTGCATCCCACATTTGATGAAATCTACAAGACCTGCCTAGATCTTTCAATACCTTGGGTGAAAACCTAACCAACAACTGCCCCAGTCACTAGGAGAAATGATTCCCCACTATCTGAATGGTATATATCTTCCTAGATCTGTCTGCCTATTTAATCACTTTCTAACAGGCTCTTCTATCCACATGTCCACTTGATCTACATTAATTATTTTAACCGACATCCTTGTTAAGTGAAATTGTTTTTCCTAGCCAGACTATAAATAGCTTCCACCTTATTCATCATTTATCTTTTGGAGATCACACTGGCTGCATTTATAAAGAAAGAAAACCATGACTTGGCCGAGATACAGGAGCCAGCCTTCTCCAGGGACAAAGGAATTTCACAGTTATTGGAGAGACACAGCTTATTTTTTTCTTGACAACACACCCAGGACAGGGCATTGGCTTTCTTTTAAGTGTGAAAGATTGCTTTTTGTAGTGTTCTTTCTCTGCTGTCTGAGGAGGAGGTAAAGGAGAAATTCTAGTAACAAAGGAGAAGCAGCAAGAATAACTAAAATTAATAAAGCTTCATCTTCTGTTACCTCTTCTCCACTCACTCACTAACATACAATAACTCAAGGTTAAAGTTTATTTTTTAAAGAGAAGAACAAATAGGGAATAAGTTTACTATGACCATTTGTAAAATGGTTAGTTATCTTTTCAATATCGCTACACCAAAGAAAAAACTAGCAGTTGAAAAAGAGAAGAAATTCAGTGTAAAATATGCATAAGAGATTCTAGCTCATATTATTGCTGCTTCTGCTAAGATATTAACATCCCTGTTGTCAGTCAGGACTCAATTATACTCCATTCAACAACAATTCTATAACTTTGGTTGATTCAAAGTTCAAAACTCTATTTCTTACTCATTCCATATCTCTGCCCTATGATGTGCAGGGTGTTCTGTTCCATGTCATCCTCAAACAAGAATCAATCAGAAAAGAATTTATAGCCAGGCATGGTACACACCAGTAGTCCCAGTTCTTGGGAAGCTCAGACAGGAGGATCATATGGTTGAAATCAGTCTCAGCAATTTAGTGAGACCTTCAGTAATTTAAAGAGACCCTGTCTCAAAATTAAGAAAAAAATAAATAAAATAAAATAGGGCTGTGGGTGTATCTCAAAGGTAAATGCCCCTGGGTTCAATCCTTCGTACTCCATTTTTTAGTGAAAGAAGAAGATGATTTACTATTTGGAGCATTGCTAGTAACATGCTAGACTTTTGCCTGGAAATAACATGTCACTTAACATTTCACTAGCCAAGGTAAGACACGTGGTTTTGTATAAATGCAGGGATGCAAGTAAGTACAGTCTTGATACATTCCTGGAAAAAGACTATTTTAAACATACTATTTAAATAGCAGGAAGGACATGACTATCCTGAGTCATTTTTTCTGATATTAAATATCCATTTACAGTTTTCCTCCTTCATATCTTTCCTCTGTAGTAGAGGTTATCTTACAGTCCATTCTGATCAAGCTCAAAGCCAAAAATCCCTTGAGGATACAGAACAGACTTATATTAGGTTTGACTATGCTTACTTTTGATCTAGACATCTGTGGAAAAAAGTTACAGACTGACCACTAAAAAGACAATGAGGATGTCACTTTTCCTTGTTAAAACAATTATGCTGTTATACTGCTGTTAATTCACTGATCTTAATTAACAATTGAATTCTGTGGGACAATTGGCAATCTACTTGGCTAAGTGACAATTAACTATGATAACTATTAGGAAGGTTCATTAAAATAAAGGCAACATCACTCTGTTTTGACTAAAGGGGCTTTATGGACAAACTATGAATAATTTTATAGTTTTTCTTCTTCTGTGTATTTCTTTTTTTGGTCTTACTCTGTTGTTTTCAATAATGTTAACCTTTATTTGTGGCTTTTGCATAAATTGTTTGACAGTGTGTGCATGGATGGGGTGGAGGGTCAGTAGGGAGGATGGAAAAGCAACTGAATCCTTTCTAACCTTATTCAACTGAATGGTTGGATGGTGTGAAGTCAGTAACTGGAATGACAGAGTACTCTTCACCATTGATATCATTCCCACCCCTCTTATTTTCCCACACTTCTTATGGTCTCAGAGTTTATGCTTCAGATATTTTTGCAACTCTCACATCTATTGCATGTAAAAATCCTAAAGTGAAACCTATCCTAGGATGTTCCTATTAATAAAAGATCACACTATTATTTCACAAGTTTATTTCAAAGAAATGAAAATTTTCATATTAACCCAAATTCATTCAATGGCAAGCAACTTATTCCTCACTCAAACTAGGTTACATTTTTGGAAGGTATATATCAGCTGTTGATCTGCATACCAATCAACCTTCAAAATTCAGTAGCTTAAAAATAACAATTTGTTTTATTCACGAATTTGTGGGTCAGCTGATCTCAGCTGAATAGCTCAGCTTTAAGATGTAGGAATAGGTGAGATTGGATTCTTAATGTTGGTTACACTTAAATCTGTTCAATGTGTATAAATTATGAAGTTTGGGCTGAAAGTATAAGTAGCACTTTTCATGCTGAATGAAAGACAGACCAGAAGACAAACACAATGGTCCAAATACCTTGTAAACCACTGTTTACATCACACTTATTAACAATCCAATGGCAAAGCAAGTCATGGGGATGAACACAGCATCAAAGAAGAGGGGACATATAAATTTCCCATTGAGGTGATAGAGAGGGAAACAGCACTTCTGAACAGAAGTCTGATCTTCCACAAAGGACATTATATTGGTTCATGTATCATAGCAGTCCCAGGGCAGTCACTCAAACTGTGTGCACAACAGGAGCCAGGTCAGATCGTTGCCTTTCCCTTGCCCTCACTTTGTCCATCTCCCATCTCTGATCCCTCAGTGTGTTGACTTTATTCTCTGACAGGTTTCCGAACATGACTTAAAATGCAGACTGTTGTAGCTTAAGGATTATTGTCTTATTATCCAAATGTAAAAGAGATGTTTCCCCTCTGAAACAGTAAAGCTCTGTGGAGATTCTGATTGGTCAATGTGTAACCAGTATCAATAATTAAGGTAAGGGGAATGGTGTATTTGACTAACAAACCTAGATTAACCTGTGTGCTGAGAGAATGGTATGTAAGAAATGGAATTCTCAGTTGAGTCAGCTGGAGTTTGGGTCAGGCAGTGGGACAAGGACAAATTGGTGGTTATTTTACCAATCAATGATTATGAACAAGCAAAAACAATGGATGTCCACTATGATAGTAGTGCATGATTAATATATTATATCTGTGTCTTACATAAAATAAGTACATGATTCATAAAAATTCACAGATGTCAAAAGGAATCCAGTAGAATTCACCTATGTACAATTATTCAGATTAATCCTCTACTGAATTTAAGGAAGACAGGGATTTTGGGGGGTTACAGAGTTCAAAGGTGATTTCTTTTAAGACTCACATAAAAAGTAATTATTTATACTTTGTTTTTAAATAGTCATATAAAATAATGTTTTAGTCAGAATATTTGTAATGAGATGCCACCAAAATTCTTGAGTTGCCTAGGAGCATATCCGTCATGCAATACAGCACTTTCACTTAAAAGGAAAGAAAGGAGGGTACCAAAATATCAAGGGATTAAGATATCCCAAAGTTGCAGTTATATATTGATGAGACCCATTCAGAGCAGACCATCTAAGTTAAAATAAATGATCAATGACTAATAATAATAATAACTTAATCAGGTCCACTGTATGAATAGATCAAATTAACAGAAGAATGGGCCATTTCTTCTTCAATCCCTTAACTTATAGAAGCAAGTTGGTATGGTTCAAAAGTACATATGTTACAAACAACTGCAATACCACAGTGTGGAGCAGTGTGGCCTATAAATGATATTTTCATGAATGGATCAATGTTATGGAAAGAATGCGCTTGTTGTAAAAGAATTCTCCAATCTCTCTCTCTCTCTCTCTCTCTCTCTCTCTCTCTCTCTCTCTCTCTCTCTCTTTCTTTCTCTCTCTCGCTTATCCTTTCTTACCCTCTCACCCTCTGCCATAGGACAATACTGCAAGAAAGGCCTCACCAGATGCTAGCACCTCATATTGGACTTGCCAACCTTCAGAACCATGAGAAAACATCTATTTTTCTTTATTAATGACACAGACTTAAAATTCTATTATAGCAAAACAAAACAGACTAAGACAGAAACGATCCCTCTCTAGACCATGCTCCAATTTGAGAAGACTAAAAAGGTATAGTTATCCAAATTTTTCACAGTTCAGAGATTGACAGAGATGTTGGAATGCATACCCTCCTACCTTATACCCAAAGTTATAAATAAATATCCATCTCTGAGGCTCTCCAGATTCTGTCAGGCGTAACTAGACAGAGCCAAGTTCACAGCTAGTCTTTGACAAAATTAGATTTAATTTTGGGTTTCTGATTTTACTCCTGTAGGATCTTTTGGTTAGTATGTGAATAGAAAAATGTACAAAAGAAAGGGTAAGAGTGAATAATAATGCAATTAATTAAAAAAGAAAAAATACCTGTGCTTATGAGTGAGAAAATCACATTGGGGAGCATTATAATGGTACATTTCTTTCTGGGAGGTCAGGCATGACAACATATGTATGGTATACATATGCCCAACTGATAACTTTAAAGAATAAGAGGGAAAACAAAGATGTTTCGTTCGATTAACGTGTTAACTGAATTGTGTTCTGTTCTTTCTCACTTTGGCCAGAGCCAATTTAAGCAGATCTTCATTTTCTTCTCATGCTCCATTTCCACCAAATGTCTTTTCAGTTCAGATAAAGCCTCTCTCAGCCAGACTTTACTTCTGTCTTACACTGGCATAATTACAGAAAATTGCACTGTTTGCTCAATTTTTGCAAATTGAGCTAATGCAAAACTATGTAAATTATTTACCAAAAAGGAGCAAAATCAAACAAGTAAATGGGCTAGTGCTATGCATTAAGGGAGCAGAAAGGCACAGCCTGCTTCCTGGTTATAGAGCCAGCTTGATTAACTCAGCCCAGGGCTACACAGTGGGATCCCTCTCGCTTGGCTCTGGTGAGCATTAGAAGTGGTGGCCCTCCCTCCCCAACTCTCCAAAACTCTAATAAATCTTCTCCCAACTTTTGAATTAGCTGGAGGATTTGGAGAGGTCAATATTTTTTAAGTGTGACTAAAGCAAAGTTCTCTATTACTCCTCTTCTACCTCATCCTTTCCCTTTGATTCTTTATCGTGTTCTCTCATTCCTTTCCATGTACCTCCTCCTTTACCATACAGAAGATAGCTTTCAGAAACAATGATTAGTCAAGGAAGTAGGTATTAATTTTGTGGGGTTTATTTTTGTTGTTGTTGGTTTTGTTATTTTCTGTTGGACTGAAAAATGTTAGTAATTGTGCATACTTTATCACATTTGAAATATTCTCTTTGTAGTTGAATGGTTAGTAAAAAAACATGAGAAAAATGTTTATAGCCATATTTCATTGACACTTAACCTCAAAAACATAAATACTGCATATAAGGCTATTTTCTAAGTCAACGTTTCTTTGTTCTCAGCTGTCTTTTGTTCTTAACCACTGCTATTTTCTCTCCACACTTTAGCAAGAAGATAAAGAAATGATGGAGAAATTGAGTTGGGAGCTGATGTTCAGAATAGAATTTCTATTTATTTGTATATCTTTGACCTTATATTTCATAATTGTGTTAGTAATGGAAAGAAAATCTCTTTTTTTACTTCAATACAATGTACTGCACATTTAGAATTCTTCTATATGCCTTGTGAAGAAAGAAAATAAATTTAAGAAAAAGAAACCCAAACCAAATGAGTACAGTGTGTGAAAATAATTGAGTGATAACTCATAATAGGTTTGTATAAATTTATAAATTCTAGTAATAAAAAGGAACAAACACAGCCAGGCATGTTGGGGCGTGCTTGTAATCCTAGTACTTGGGAGGCTGAAACCAGAGGATCCATGTTTGTGACAAGCCTCAGCTACTTAGCGAGGACTTCCACAACTTAGTGAGACCCTGTTTCAAAATAAAGAATAAAAAATAGGACTGGGGGTGTAGCTCAGAGGTAGACTGCCCCTGGGTTCAATCCCCAGTACCGCCAAAAAAAAAAAAAAAAATACAAACATGGTGTAAAGCATACAGTGTTAAACGGGACAAATGTAGTACTCTCGTGAGAATATATGAAAGAAAAAAATAAACTGAATTTTGCATAATGAGTGAGTTCGAATAACTTTAGTAGAGACTTAAGGATATTCCTCTTAGGGACAACAGTATAATGAAAGATACAGGAATGTGAGGACTTTTTTTTTCAGGAATGATGGGTGGAAAGACTTGTTGGGGATAGAAATTGAATTACTTTATATGAATGGGTCACACACATAAATTTACATTTACATTCATACAATCATATAATTATATACAGGCATTTATGTGAGTGGTTAGTATGTAATGGATTTGGAATTTTATTTTATTTTAGTATTAATTTAATTATTTTTATCCTGGGGATGGAATGTGAGGTCTTGCAACATGAGACAAATACTCTACCACAGAACTACATCTATCACTCCCAGAAATTTCTATTTAAGGAAACCATGAAACTGATAAATTGGTGTATTAGAAAAAATGGATTTTTAGGAAAACTGATTTTTAAAAATCTCCATTTGATTTACCGTTTTCTTTGGTGTCTAGGTGGTTATGATTAGTCCTATTTCTACTACAAAAACATTACATTTCATTTCCCTTTTGAACTTTATGATCTATATGTACTTGAAAATGATTCACCGTAACATTTCTTGGTATGCTTTTGAGCCAGAGATTGCTTCTCTTCTTTGTCTTCTTCTTATCATATTTATTCATAGAAATCAAAACACAGAAATAAGTTATTCTATACTACTTATTGCATGTTACCAAGGATTTGTAATTTTGATCTAATTTACATAGTATCAGACACATAGTCCAGATTTTTAAAGAGTCACCACTCTTTTATCTGGGTTCATAATCTAAGAATTCATATTTGTTTCTTCTTATCAAATTAAGTCAATGCACCAATAAGAAGCACATTAAAAATCTTTGTAATTTTTGTTCATTGTTGTTGTCGTTACATCTAATATTATTTGATTCCTTAGTTGTATATCTATCTTAAACTCTCAGTGCTCCTTGTCTACTACAGGCTTTGATTCATCACGCCTATCCTGCGCTGTTGCCCCTGTTCCACCACTGACCTTGCAGAGGACTATTATCTCTAACATAAGACTGTACCATCCTCTTTCAGTCAGAGTTGATGATTCGATAGATCAAGGGGGCTGTGGTTGTTGTAAAGTTTAGAACCAACCCATGAAGCACCAATAACACATTTAGAGAAATAACATCAGATATTATATGATCTCATATTTAGCTTATTTGATATTTCCTACATTTACTTCTCTGCTTGAATTCTCTCTACTCCTTTTTCATTTTTATTCAAAAAACTTTAATTATATTTCATATATGCTTGAATGTTTTTATGGATCTAGCTACAAAAGTCATTGAACACTTTGCTATAGATGGACCACACTAAATGGATTAAACAAAAACTGTAATTTATCTCTATCATTTATTAGTATCCCTGTTTTGAAGAGTAAGTGCCTGGGATCAGTTAAGCAACTCTTTTTTTTTATTTTTAGGTTGGGTTTTAACCACAAAATTATGATTAAACCTGAAAGATATTTTATTCCTTATAAATAAAGAGAAATGGCTGATGCCCATAAAGTATCAAAAAAGGAGCCCCTATTGATGGCAAAACAAACTCTACAACATTAGGTGTAGTTTGCACAAGAGAATTAAAATATACATACACAGACAGACATACACAAAAACCTTCTAAAATATATGATATTCTTTTGTTTGTTGATACAGTCCTTTTATAGGAAAATACAATTTTTAAATAGCTTTTGAATGTGAATCAGTGTTAGGAGATCTCAGAGTTTCAGTCTATGTCAGGTTGGGTCTTTGGAGATCAGGTCATGGTGGTGAGAAGCAGAGAGAGAGAACAAGGCTCTGCTCTCACATCATGGAATCCAGAAACAAGAGTGCGAGCAAGGAGATTCAAAGACCAAAGCAGAGTACCTAAGGCTACACACCCAGGGACTCATCTCATCTAGTCACACCCACCTGCCTAGGTTACCATGCAGTAAATCCATTGTAGCCCTCATGACTTAATTACATCAACTTTGGACATTAATACATTAGCCCTTCAGGGGACATGCTATACCTAACTATAATAGTATCTAAAATTCCTAAATCTGTTATCTACTTATAACATTAGAATAATGCTGTCAATAGGATAGATTGATAAAACAATGATTTTTAAAAAAAGCTACCCTTTTTCTGGATATTGGTTATGTTCTATGTGTCAAGCATAGTTAGGCAATTCTTATTCAGGGTATCTCATGCAATTATGGTCAGATAGTAGCTATGACTCTGGAGTTGTCTCCAAGTCTTCCCAATTCATGCATTTGGTATCAGAGTTGGTGCTGATGGCCAGTGCATAAGATGGCAGTATGTGAGCGTAGAAATAGCAGTGCCTCCTCTAGCACCTCTGTCTGTCACTGTGCGATCTCTATAAAACAGTAAATGTGAGGACTTCTTATAGTATGGCTTAGGGGTCCAAAATCACAGAAGCTGTATCATGTTTTATGATCAAAACTTGGAAGTCACATAGTTCAGCTTCTGTAAAATCCTGTTAATTGAGGCATCCACAATGCTGATTCAATTTCAAGGGAAAGAGAGATAGAGTCACCTCTTAATGGGAGAGTGGAAAAGTCCTGGAAGACCATGTTTGAATTCAGATATTTTTTGCATCCATTGTTTAAAACTACAATATACTATAATGGGTTAAGTTATACCAAAAAATTTATGAAAATAATTTATTTTGCCAACACCAATGTTTTTTACCTACTAACCCAATCTGCTGAAGATCAGTCTTCTTGTAGCATAAACTTATCCTACAGCAGTGTACCAATCAATAGACAACCTTTCCCATGGTGTGATTTGGTCCTATAGTAAAAAACAAACAAACAAACAAATAAAAAAAACTTCCGTGGCTAAAAATTATATATAGGATTTGTAAATATTGTGAGTGCTCAAGATAAAGAGATATTGCATATGAGAATCTCTCACAACAGTCTATAGACTCTTTCGTTCAGAGTCCCTATCAGTAATTTTTCAGTACTTGTATTATATAAAATGCACTGTGGAAAGCATTGATCTACACAACACTGTCATGGAACCCTTATGTGCAAAATAATCATATAATCTGCCATCTAAACCAGGCACTTTTCAGAAACTGAAAGTCACTATTAACAATAACAGTGTTAATGCTCCAGACACCCCAGGGAAAGGGACACTCTATCTAGATGGAATAATGGGCTCTCCATGCTGAACCAGCTTCACAACATCTTTCTCCATGCTAGCTCTCCATCTTAGGTACTGAACCAGTGTCACAACATCTTTTTCTTGTCCTAAGTACCACATTCCCAAACTCCTTCTACTTACACACTTGTGAACACAGCACCTTCTTTTCATTCTCTGAGCTTTTGCATTACTCAACCCTACAACATTCTCACTCCCATCAGAAAACCTAACACATTCCTTAGGAAAAGGTAAAACCTTTCAATGAGTCATCAAGGTACTTTCTCAAGAAAAACTCTCTTCTATACCATAGCTACCTATATTCTTGTTCCAGTTTTCCTTCTCACTGTGAGATACATGTGTGTTGGGTTAATAATGTTTCCTGGTGTTTGAACTGATAAGCATTGACATATCCAAACTACAGACAGATATATATGCGCCCCAACTTGAAATGTTAAAGCAAACGTCAATTTACTCAAATTCCTTAACGAACAACAGTTTGGAGGACTTAAGTATCAGCCTTTCCTAGTGCTTGTGCCAAATAACAATTGCATGAAGACATTGCCTAAATCTTTAGAAGAAGGGAGACCCACACCTGTGATATGATGAGTTAAAAAATGTACCAATTTTCAAAGAAACCAGTATATTCAATAAAAATTACTGACATTATGATTATTGCTATGCAAATCTATAAAAATATATTTATATAGTTACAGTCTTGCTTTTCATGAAAGGTGAGAAAAGATTGTAAGTAATTGACTAGAGCATTCAGAAGTGAAATGGTAGGGGATGAACTTTATTAGGTAGTACTTTAATTTTCTACTTCTTTTTCTTTTAATCATATTTACTTATTCATTTATTTATTTTTGGTACTGAGGATTGAACCTGGGGGGGGGGTTCTTCCTTTGAGCTAATTCCCATCCCTTTTTATTATTTTTTATTTTGTAACAGCATCTTAATAAGTTACTGCAATCCTCCTGTCTCAGCATCCCAAGTATTGGAATTATAGGTGTGCACCAACATAACTGGCAACACACTTCCTTTTATAAAGAAACTTAGTTGTTTGTTATAAAATAGTAAAAATGAATAAAGGGCTGAAAAGATCCTATGCTCGATATGAACTACAAGAAAACCAAAGAGCAGGGATACTTATTTTTGTCTCCATTTATTTTTTCTTACAATGCATTGCTTATTTCACAGATAGCTCCCAAGTTTATCTTCACGGCTTTGTGTCTACTTCTAAGTCTCCAGGTTTTAAAAAAGAACTCACCTTTGTAAAAGAGCAAGGAGAATGGGAAGATTTGAGTTGTTGGAATGCCCAATGGAGATGATGTGAATGAATGCAAGGAATTGATAAAAACTAAGAAACAACAGAAGAAAATGACCTACATAATTAAGTATATATGAAACCAGCAAAGATAGTGTGGTGCTAAGGAACCTAGACATCTGACAAAAACCAATACACACATGAACAGGACAGGAGAGAGGCTTGAAGCCAAAGAAGTGAAGATTACATTTTAAAAAGAATATTAGGGGTTTAACTCAAGGGGAAGAGTGACCTAATTATTGGAGAGCAGGGAGCATTACTTTGTCAGAAGCATTTTGAAAGAAGTGCAAACAAAGCTGTGAGAAAAATATGTGATAGGAATCTTTATGTAAGGGACATTGAGAAACACTATGAATGGATGCTTACTAGCTCTGTTAAAAGGTTTAAAATGGTAAAGAAAATCAGGTAAACAGTTGCTATCTTGATATTCAGGTAACTAAGAGGAAATTATCGAAAGTTTAACTATACAAATCTATAGGAAAAGTAAATGACTATGTTGTGATACTACCCACTAGAGTCATTCACATTCTTATTTTCTAATACCCAGTCATCCATATTCTGTTTCTAGTTCAATTAATATTAGGCCATTGTAGTCATTGGACCCACAGTTTAATAAGAAGACCTGGCATTTGCTAAACAAACAAACAAAAAAAAAACAATTCAGATTCTAAAATGTCAATCTTCTTTTTACTTCTCTTCCTGCTGCCTGGCTCAGCAAGTTCATCTATTTCTACTACTGGAATTAATAATAAAGAAGATAACTCACAAATACATTTCTTTAGGTGAGATGTCTCTGACCTCCAGTTGTATTTAGCCATCTGTTCACCTGCCATCTCCTCCTTTAAATAGTTTGATGGTATTATAAACTCACCGTGGTTAAAAATAAATTTCATACCTCACTCATTTAGCCCTTCCCCAATTGCTACACCATTCCCTCCCATTTCCCTCAAAAAACAAAATTACATGATTTCTTACCTCTGAAAAAGTTACCACCATGCAACTTATTTATATCATCTAGAAACTAGGAGTTACCCTGACACTGATGATATATGTTTGATTCCAAGTTTTGTCCATATCACTATTTAAATGTTCTTTGTTTCTATCCATTTATCTTTGTATCTACTTCTACATTTTTCCAACTATTTCCAGAACTTTTATTTTATTTATTTATTTATTTATTTATTTATTTATTTATTAGTAAAAAATCATTCAGTTTAGCTTGTGACTCAAACAAATTCTAGACAAAGTATAATTATTCAGACTTGGGTATTTATTAAGCATTTTCTTAAAAATAAATAGACAAAGCTTGTTGCTTCAAGGAAAACAACTGACAGCATCAAACTTACAAGCAAAATTCAGAATTTTGGAAAACTTGTATATGCAATATTGAGATAGCTTCCCAATAAAGATTGGCGTTTTAGTTTAAAAAAATGTCATTCAGATCTTATTGCCCTTGAACCTTAGTTAGAATTTCATAACCTGGCCTTCAAGACCTGATATGGTCTGATTCCTACATACCCCCTCAGTTTTATCTCATGAGGGAATTTGACCCATTCTTTCAATTCCAGTCATTCAAGTCTTCTCTTAGTTCCTTTCATACTCTAGGCTCAGTCCTCCTTGCATCCCCTTGTTGGCACATACTCTGCCTCCAGTGATAGGTAGCTTTTCTCTCCATGAGTCATTGCATTTCTTGTTTTAAGGGGTGAATTCTTTGGGAAGACATTCTTAAGCTTCCTGATCATGATCAGATATTCTTCCCACTAACGGAAGCACGTACTTTAGTACATTATCACTCTTATGGTTTGACATTGCTTCGTGTAGCTAACTGCATGATTTTCTCCTTTATTAGAAAAAAGTGTTCTAAGAGATCCAGGGCTCCATTTGCTTTTGTTCATCATTGTTTTCCCAGAACCCCAGACTTTACCTGATGCCTAATAAGCATTCAGCGAAGACTTGTTAGACAGGTAACTTTACCCATCAATGAAACAAAAGGTACAATAGACCAGATGAATATCAATGTCACATATTTTTGTCTTCACCCAGAAAAAGGGTAAAGATTTTGGTCAATATGCATGATATTAGTACAGTAATTAACTGTTAAATTTGTTTTTCCACAAATCTCAAAGAAATGCATTATTACAGTGAGGATCTTTCTGATTGCCAAGGATGGTATGTAGTCAAGGGGTTTAGTCTGTTTCTAAGCTTTGTTATGAAAACTTAGAGTGGGGAATAATAAAAGAAAGAAATACAGCAGGGCAGAGCCAGTTGGCAGTAATGAGGGAAGGAGTGATTGCCAACAACTGCACATTTCAATGAGACAAGAATGTGATCAAAACGATTAAAACCTCAGGGATCACACATCAAGTCAGAGCACTTGCCAGGCAGCAATCAAATCTTCATCCAATGTACCAGAAAAAATACTGGCAGGAAACCAGAGCCAATTTGTATTTGGTTATGAAGTGTCTTCACTGTTATCAACTTTTGGAATATGAAGTTTCATCTGCTGATTGTCCTACAAAGATTGTTCATCAGAAGCTGAAACAAAAGTCTCTACCATAAATCCTGTGACAGATAATCCAAGCATAGATTAAGCACTCTGTAACACAGAAACTACTGAATTCTCTTGTCCTCATTTTTTGTTAGGCACCAAGCAATGTTCTGGCATGCGTGAGAGCCTGTGTGTGATGTGCTAGAGTGAGGGGGATTAAAGTCTTCATCTTCAGAGAGTTTATTTGGTTAGACATCAATTGTATAAGCTTCCCACTGAAAACTGAAGTTGACTAGTAAACTTGCTAGGCTGTGCAAAGTTTATTGTGGGTGTTTCATGTGAATTACTTAATTTAACCTTCATGAAAAATCCATAGGATAGATGTTACTATCTCCTTTGAGAAGATTAGAAACCATTGTCATAAGAGGTTACAAACTTTTTGGAGGTGAGAATTGAACAGTCTATGTTACTGTAAAAGCAATGGGTAAATCTCTGCAGAATTTAGCTTCCGAATTGTTTGCAACTGAAAATATAACTTATACTGTATGTTTGGTTAAACCCAGAGGGGACCTAATCTTAAAATGATCTCTTTGATATATCATGTGATTCTTTATGTATAAATTCAATGGCATGCCCAGAGAAAAGAAGTAGACTAAGCATTTAAGTCATATAGGATTTATCTATGTTGTTTTCCATAAATGCAAGTAAAACAGATGTAAACACCTTAGTTATTGAAATTATTTTGCCTAGGGTAAAGAATTGGGTGGAATTATTCACATAGTGGTCTCATTAGTCCTCTTGACTTGGCAAGTAAGCAGCATGGCCTGAGTCTCTCTGAAGAAGAAATGAAACTACGCTATTGTTGATAATTGTAATCAACCATGCCCTGTCAGGTTCATATGTCTTGGGCTTTGGGGGTTTGGAAGAAAAAGAAAATATGTGCCAAAATCTTGGTGTTCAGTTATGATGAAATTGGACATATCACCTATTATCCTATAGTCTATAATACTACAACAGTATGGATCAAGAGGAAAATAATAAGAGGAAATTTGACCAAGATGCCTTTGGAGATATTATTCACTCAGAGAAGTTTGGAAACTCTATAAAGGTCTTATATTGTCACTTCTGTGTCATTGGGCCATGGTGTCAGAAGTTTGTCTCCCCCCCAAAAAAATGCCAATAGCCTTTGCATATAGGGTCTACAGTGAAGATCTAGAAGAAACCAGAAACATCATACTCACTGTGTTCTCCTTCTCTTCCTCCACATCATCATCATCATTCTGCTTTATATCATTTATTCCCATTTGAAAAACATGTATTTTTTGGCTCAATAAAATAAGCTATGATGTATAAACTCTCTGTGGATCCTGAATTCTCATTTGCTACAGTTTTCATACCCAGAGGACTCTATTTACTCCCCTTGTCCTCTCTGTTATGATACTCAATTACACATAAGTATTACTTGTTAGTCAAATAGTTCGAACAACTTATGATAGTGAGTGAACCAAATTTTTACTGAGTAACTTCAAGGATGAATTTTAAAAGCATATTCTTATCTCTTCTCACCCCACCTTGCTTTAGCTGACCAATTCCCCTAGTGTTACATCACAAATGATGCATATTTCTTTAAGAAACAGAATAATAATGGCTTATACTGATATCTGTATAAAGAGAATGTAAGTTAGCAGTTGTCCTTGCTTGTCACATTGATATATATATATATATATATATTGATATATATATATATATATATATATATATATATCGTATCAATGAAAAATGTCTTGTAGACTGAAAGGAACATCAGAAAACTCTTAAGGGTAGGTAGGAATTGTTTGTGTGCATGGGATGGAGTAGTGAAAGGGCATTCACTGTCCATGAAATCGTACAGTGAAAGACCCAATCATCCCACAGTGAGGGACTAGCTGTCACTGTGGCAGGGGGATGGGCAGAGACAGATAAAGTGGCTCTCACTGGATGCACTTGTACCTAAGCCTCCACATGGTGCCCCCAACAGCGTTCTCATGCAACAGTCTCCCATGACATTAGAGGAAATATCACCGATACCAGCCTTCCATATGGGCCTCTCCAGGCAGGACATCTGCTGTGTGCTGTGATGGCACATGGTGGAGATGAGCAAGGTTTAACATTTTTCATTAGTGTATGCCATAGACAGTTGAACTCCATTATAATGTCTGCAGGAAGAATCCGATCCATTCCATTATCACTGTGACAAAGAGAAAGGATGGCTTGTGATTTCAGAAAGGTCAGAGTGAACTGGTATTCAGCTGTAAGTACTCCAGGTATGATGATAATAATGGGAGAAAGGCTTTAAAAGATGAAGTTTACAGTCTGACAAAAATTAACATTTAAAAAGAAAGCCTTATCTATGAGATAGACCTATTACTATTTCTCTCTCCTAGAAAGTGCTGCTTGTTAGTGTATTTATATATCAATATGTTCTTTCTCTTTCAGAAATTCCTATCTGCTCTCTACTTATTCCCACTCGATGTGTTAGGAGAAGCCTGTTGCTATGGTAGTGACAATGATGTCACAAACGAGAGATAATTATTTCATTGTGAGATTAAACAAAAGAGGGAAATGAATCAGAAAGGGAAAGCAGGTGGCTTATCTGTATTTCTGGCTATAGGTAATTAATTATTCATTTCTTTGGCAATCTTAAGAATAACACTAGTCATAAGGAAATTCCTGGGATGCAAAGGTAGAAGGGGTGTGATGTGTACCTGTACAAGAGTCCACATTTTATAATGAAATGTTAAACTGGTGGCTAAAATAACCTATGTATTTTAGAATACTATATGCATAACTGGCAAAATAAGTCAGACAACTAGCTGCTTCCTCATGAAAGCCTCTTTAATTAGTAAAAACCTCCGTGATACGTGTTTATTCTCGCTCAACACACATTCTTCATTTTTAAAATGATACACAGTCTCTGTTATGGCAAAGAAAGGGGGTCATTTGAATTCATAAATCATTTCCCTTCACTGTAAGGATTTTAAGGAGTAAGTCTCAGAATTACTGAGTCCATTTTCCCCCATCTTCTCTTTACTCTCTACTCTCACCCACATCCCAGGCCCCCCCCCATACACACATGTGTGTGTGTGTGTGTGTGTGTGTGTGTGGATATATATATATATATATATATATATATATATATATATATATATATCTGGGATGTGTGTGCAATGTGTATATATGTATATATATGTATATATAGAGATAGATAATATATATAATATTACTTTTATTGGTGCATTGTAGTCTCATATCATAATATAGTTCACAGTGAGTGATATACATGCACACAGCACTTGGCAAGCTTCCTTCTCCCTCCCCACTCCTTTCCCTTCCCCATTCATAATATTGAGATTGGCATTAATATTATCGTATATGTACATGATGTCAATGGAGTGTTTCCTTCATTACTCCCCCACCCTCCCAAGACAACCTCTCTCGCTCCACTGGGATGTCTCTTTCATTATTTAATGTCCCCCTTGTATCCTGACTATTCCCTAGCTACTTCATATTAGAAAAAATATATGCCCCTTTACTTTCTGTGACTGGCTAATGTCACTTAACATAAGTGACATTAAGGTACTCCCATTTCCTTGCAAACGGATAACTTGGTTCTTCTTTATTGCAGAATAGTATTCCATTGTGTGCATATACCATAATTTTGTAATCCATTCATCTCTTAACATACACCTAGATTGGTTCCATAATTTGACTATTGTGAATTGTGCTGCTATAAACATGGATAAGTATGTATCACTATAATATTCTTATTTCAATTTCTTTGGAAAGATATCTAGTAGTGGTATAGCTGGATCATATGATGAATTAATTCCCAGTTTTCCAAGGAATCTCCATTCATATTTTCATAGGGACTGCACTAATTTTCAATTCCACCAACATAATATAAGAGTCAGGAAGCAACTGAGGTCAGTGGTGGACACCTATAATCCCAGTACTTGAGAGGCTGAAAGAAGAGGAGCACAGGTTCTAGGCCAGACTCAGTAACTTATGCAGGCTCTCAGCAACTTAGTGAGATCTTGTTTTAAAATAAAAAAATGAAAATAAAAATGGCTGGGGGATGTAACTTGAGACAGAATGCCCCTATGCCCCTGAGTTCAAAGTTCAATCCTCACTAGCACTAAAAAAAAAAAAAAAAAAAAAAAAAAAAAAAAAAAAAAAAAAAAAAAAAAAAAAAAAAAAAAAAAGTCTAGAAACACTTTCTGAACAAATTCCAGGATTTGTTGCATAAAATTGACCCATTTGCTACTATGCATACCATGCCTCTGCACAATTAAAATAAACAAAAACATGTCAGCACTGTTTGTCGTGATAACATTAAATCTTGTATAGAACATCTCACCTAATTCCAACCCTTAGTATCTATCTCATTCTAAATCTAACTTTCAGTATCCACCTAATGTTACCATCCCTGTTAGCCAGAACTCTACTTATCCCATTTCATCATGACCATGGGTGGTATGTTGGACCCTATGACCTGATGGGCATAGAATTCCTGCATCCTTTCTAATTTTATCTCATGTACATAATAAACTCTGGATTTTATGTTTTCTCACACTCCAATAATGAGATGTACAGATAATATAATCTTACTTTTGATAAGATAATTACAAATAGAAACATATTTCTTAGTTCTTATTGTTCTGTAGCAACATCTGCTATAATGGGTCAATTTCTTCTTTTCTAATTTTGTTCTGTCTCGGGTCTTACAATACCGTTTTCTCCTATTGAATTTCTAAACATCCCTTGATGTATTCTCTCACCATTATTTAATTCTCATTGTACTCAAAATGCATGCAGTACTTTAAGAAATTTTTTTACCTTCTGCTCTTCTCACTTTTGTATTTTTAGGAAATGACATTTATATGTTGCTCATCCTTAGTTCCAAAACCATGTATTTTCCCAAATTATTTGGATACTTAATCAATATCTCAAGCTTGAGATATTAACCAATATCTTGACAAAACTCTGACTTTATATTAGCATCACTCCTTGAATATCACATAGGCAGCTGTTGTACAATTTAAATCCAATAAAAATTCATAAATTAAGAACTTGACCTTCCCTATGTACAAAAATTCCTTACCTCAGGAATTTTCTACTTCAGTCCATGGGAAAATTACATGAAGATTTCCAGCATCCAATTAATTTTATAACCTGTGGATTCTGCCTCAGGAATATTTACAAAATGTCTCCTCCCTCATCGCTTGATTCTCATGCCAATCATCTCACATGTTGTCTGTTTTTCTAAACTGAATTTATTGTATCTATCCTGTCTACCTCTCAACCATCAACTCTTCACCTAGCTGCATTTCTTCTTTCTCATAAACAAATATAAGTACTTCATTCATACTTCATAAATCACCTAAAGGTTGACTGAGTTGGGCCATTTAGCCCATGGTTTTAAAAATCTTAAATTTTGTTCTAGCAATCACACTTTTTGTAAAATCCAATAAGGAAAAATTAAACAAGCTAACAATTATGTACATAAAATATCAACTGAATTATATCTAAAATATTAGTTCGTGCATCTAAATAAAGTCTGCTAAATAACATATGGCAGCTCCATATAAGAGAATACAGTAAAATCAATTTTAAAAATAAATCTGTGCATTTTTCCACAAATACTATTTCCAATATATTTTAGCATGAAATAAAATAATAAAAATAACTTTGGTAACAAGGACCAAATTTACCCTACTATCTAGAATGTCTAAAAATTAAAAGTATATAAAACTATGTTTTAAGATTTGGGGTATCAGGTAAAGGAAAATGATCCGCAAGAAACAGGAAAGTAATGAAGTGAGCCTTACAATTGTCCCACTTACTACTTGGATGAATTTTCCAGGCTTGGAGACAAGAAAAATGAAGCAAGTTGCAGGCTTAAGTCTTCCTGAATAGAAGGTACAAAACAAGAAGTGTGAGGGAGGTTCATGTAGAAGGATTTCATGTGACAGAATGCTGGAGAAAAAGAAAGATACATGAGGAAACTGAAGTTCTTCAGAGAGTGTCTATCAAGTTTTCAGCTGCATACTAAGCACATCATGTGTAGGAAGAAACAAACTGATTCTGATGGAAGAGAAACTTCAAAGGATTAAAGCAAACAATCATCAGAACCCTCAAAGGACTGAAAATGATAAATATTACCAACAGTCAATTTATGGGAAAATGGTGCCATAATGAAAAAGGTTTTGGCTCAGTAACAAGGGAAAAATAGACCTTAGCAGCAATGCCTGTAATCCTAGTTCTTGGGAGGCTAAGATAGTAAGATCATAGGTTCAAGTCCAACCTTAGCAACTTAGTGCAGCCCTCAGCAATTACACATGGCCCTGATTCAAAAGAAAACAGTGCTATTGGTGTAGTTCAGAGGTAGAATGTCCCTAGGTTCAATACCAAATATAAATAAAGTAAATAAATAAAGATTGATCTTGTTCTACAGACAAACCTTAAACGTATGACTCTCATCTGGGCATAGTGGTATCCACCCGAAATCCTAGTGCTTGGGAGGCCAAGACAGTAAAAAGCACAAGATCAAAGCCAGCTTCAGCAACTTTGTTTCAAAATAAAAATTAAAAATGGCTGATGGTTTAGCTAGGAGGTAGACCATCCCTGGGTTCAATTTATAGTAACAAAAAAAGTAAGGTTCTAATAGATCAATTCTTCCCCCAAATTATGTCTTAAATCAAATATAAAGAATATAAAATGTACAAACACAAAATAAGAATGTAATAATATCCAGGACCCTAAGAGCTAAAATTCATAATGTGTGGCATTGCAGTCAGCAATTTCCATCATTAAAATATAGAGAAATGTGAGCCAGAAGAAAAAAATAAGTTAATCAAAACTAATGACAATGAAGCCATTTTATAATTGCATTACATATGATCAAGAGATAAGATGAAGTGAGCTTACAAAGTTGAGATATGAGACTTACATAAGAAAACCTACCTAGAGCTCGGCGTGGTGGTGCATGCTTGTAATCCCAGCATTTGGGAGGCTGAGACAGGAGGATCCGGGTTTGAGGCCAGCCTCAGCTACCTAGTGAGGCCCTCTGCAACTCAGTGAGACCCTGTTTCAAAATAAAGAATAAAAAAAAAATAGGGCTGGGGGTATAACTCGGAGGTCGAATGCCGCTGAGTTCAACGGCCAGTACCACAAAAAAAGAAAACCTAGAATGAATTTCTAGAATTGAAAATTACATCGTGTGAATAGTACACTGATCAGATCACAGAAGATGACATTAAAGACAAAAAAAAAAAAAAAAGAGTTAAAGACATGACAATAGAAACTATACAAAATTAAGCTCAGACAGAAAATAAGACTTCAAAAGTGAACAAAGAATTAATGGACTATGGAACAACTTCAAGTGGCTTCATAAACATATAATTGATTCCTCTCAGCAAAGGAAGAGATAGAAAAAGCAGGAAAAACTGGTACAAACTTTCTAAACAAAATGAAAACTATAAAGCATTAAGTCAAAGAAACTCAACAAACCCCAAACAAAAGAAATGTGAACAGAGTTATGGCAAGGATAACTACATTGCTTAAAATCAAGGATAAAGAACAGACAAAAAAAATTATGTAGAAATTTGCTTCACATATTATATATAAACATTATATGATATGCATTATAACATACAGTATGTACAAAAAGATACACTAAAGACAGCAAACTTCTAGTTGGAAGTGTCTCAATCAGAGTGTCAGTAAAGCAAAATATAAAAAATGGAATGAAAAACCATCAGCATAGAAAACTATACTCACTAAGAAATATCTTTCAATAAAGAAAATATAATAAAAATTATTTCAGATATACAAAAGCTGAAATAGTTGATCACCAGTAGACCTGTATTTTTTAATTTTTAAACATATATTTATGTGTGTGTGTGTGTGTGTGTGTGTGTGTGTGTGTGTGTGTGTGTGTGTGACAGGATTGAAACCAGGGGCATTCTACCTCCAAGCTACAGTCTCATCCGCTTTTTTTTTTTTTTTTTTTTTTTTTTTTTTTTTTTTTTTTTTTTTTTTTTTTTTTTTTTTTTTTTTTTTTTTTTTTTTTTTTTTTTTTTTTTTTTGCAGTTGTTTTGAAACAAGATCTTTCTAGCTTGTTGAGACTAGCCTTGAACCTGTGGTCCTCTTGTCTCAGCATCACAAATATGGGGATAATAGGCAGATGCCACCACACCCACTGTGCCTAAAGCATATGTTTAAAATTTCCTCAGGTAGGAGAAAAATAATACCAGATAGAAATCCTGCTTTCCCAAAAGTAATGAGGAACAGCAATAATAATAACTGAGTTAATAAATATTAAAAATTATTTAAATCTTTTATAAGATAATTGCAATTATTTCTATTTTCCCTTTGGCTATTGTTTCCTCTTCTGCAATAGTAAATCTAACACAAATATAGATGAATTAGGTATTATTTTACTAAGTTGTTATTTTTCTAGCAAGATTATAAAACATGATCCATTATTGCATCCGAGCTCTTCTCTAGAGATGGCCACAACTAATCATGAATTACTTGCTGCTAGAGACATCAGCTCATTTCCTGAGCATTATTTCTGCTTTCTTTGAGAGTCAGTATTTGGACCTCACATGAGGTCCTATCTGGTCTGCTTCATATGCACCCTTTTAGGAAAAAGAAAAAAATGTATATATATGTATATATTTATATATAGGAATATGTGAACATATTCTCATATATATATATATATATATATATATTCTCCACAGCAGTCAAAGTGCAGGAGAAAAGCTTGTAGAAAGAAAGGGTTAGGGATGTGAGGCTAAAAGACTTAAATTTTCTCATCAATCAATTATACCTCAGTTAGTCACAACCCACACAAAGACAGACTCCATCTCTCCTCTGGAGTTGCTGCATGTCAAATCTTTGATTTCAGTATACCACTTATTTTCCTCCACAGATTGCATCTACTGTGGCTCAGGTGAGGATCAGAGCAGTTGTTCTGAATAGTTAGACTGTTAAGAGTAGGAAATGGAGGCAATTTGCATCAGAGCATGTGCTGGTACATGGAGATGTTGGCTGCATATCTTCAACAACTAGATCATCAACAAGAAAGTTTAGAAAATTTCCATTTGGTTTTTCTGGACCCTAAATTTTACATAACTCTCTTTTTCCCAACACTGTGACTGTCGCTGACCTTGAGGCATGCCCTTTAAGGTTCATATTGTGGCTGACCATGAAGCTTCTCCAACTGACTGCATCTAAACCTGCTGTGTTTCCTTGTCCTAAACATCGCTTTTCTTTATTCAAAGACCTCAATTTCCTCTCCTACCTTTTAATAAAGATTTCTGATAACCAGGAATTCCACTAAAACTCTTCTCTTTGCCAACTTAGAAGCATAGCAGCATATGATTTTATGTTATTATTTTATTTTATTTTTATATTGGTTCATAATGATTATATAGAATAGTGGGTTCCACTGTATCATATTTGTGCATGCACGTAACATAATTTGATCAGTTTCCTCCCTTAGTTCCTCTCCTTACCCTTCCTTCCTTTCTTCTCATCTTCTTCTTCTACCATACATGTCTCCCTTTTTATTTTCATAAGGTGTCTCTCACTTTTTTAACTTTTTTTCTCTAGTTTTCACATATGAGAGGAAACATATAACCCTTGTCTTCCTGAATCTGGCTTATTTTGTTTAATATTATATTCTTCAGTTCCATTCATTTTCCTGGAAATGACATAATTTCATTCTACTTTATGGCTGAGTAGTCCTCATAATGTATGTATATTACATTTTCTTTAACCATTCATCTGTTGTCAGATACCTAAGCTGATTCCATAACTAGGCTATTGTGAATTGTACTGCTGTAAACATAGGTATGGGCATGCAATTTTAGAATCTTCTAGAACTGAAGTCGGCCATGACAATAACTGAATTCTTGCATTCTTATACTGAAATTAAGACTGGAGGTGGGATTATTTCCTGTTGAAAAATCATCCCTTATCTTAGTTATTTGCCTTTATAAATCCACTTCTCCATTTATGTATTTTTTCCCACTTTAGGGTAACATCCCTCTACTCAGTAAATAAATGTTGTTTTATCTTCCTTCACTATCTCAGTAATTTATTTGACATGGTGAAATATGTTGCTATATTCTCTATACCTTAAAAAAAATCCTATGGTATTCTATGGTATTCTATGGTATCCTATGGTATCCTATGTCTCCTATGTCTCCTATGGTATTCAGCATTACAACTTACTTCCCAGCCTTGGCCTCTTATCTGTTGACCTAGCTAAGTCAGAAAACAGTTAATTCTGGATTCATTTCTGAGCAACAAAAAGGACTTAACCTTTGAAATGAATCTGACTTTATCCTTTAAATTTGTAAGGGGAAGGCTAACTAGATTGGTAACAAAATTCTTCATAACCAAGCAAAATAATAATACAAGGAATCATGAAAAGTGCTTAATCTAAAATGGATAAACTCCACATCTTTCCTCTCCACAAGTTATTAGCTTTAAGGGTGAAAATAAAAGAAGCATATTTGTTTCAATGCAAATACAGACACCAGAAAGACAAACCGCGACTATACAGTGAAGTAGCTTGGAGGATAATACATTGAAAAATGTAATTGTGCATAAATCATGCACAAAGTAGAAAACACAAATTCTGTATTTGGCAAGCTTCGATTCCTTTGCATAATTCTTTCATTTTCATCTTGCTGCTTCCATTCTCCTCTCATAGAAATAGCTACATAAAACAAAGACATAAACTGTATGCAATTAAAATGGGAAAATAGCTGAAAGGAAAGTATTGATAATTATGTTAAATCCATACCGTAGGAATCTTGCATTGTTAGGCATCTAATTTGTCATGTGTTGACATCAGCATCTCCATCTCCATTCTCTCCAACATTTGAAGATTTGCGTTAGGAAACTTCTTCCATAGGGAACAAACTTTGTCAACTACAGAGTTGAAAAAAGCATAATTATTTTCTAAAGAAAGATACCTTGAGTAAACCTCTGGCAGTCATATAGATTTCCGAGAGGACAAAACAATCAGTGGAAGTCAGGATGGGATCGACATTTTCCATGGACTAAAACTGGTTCTAGAGTGTAATTACCATTTGTAGGGTTGGAAAAGGTTGACTCAAAGAAGGAAAAAAAAAAACATTTAGAGCCATGCTTGTGTGTGGAGTACTATTTTCTTTTCCTAGCATTGAGTGAACTGGGTATCTTTGGGAAGGTGGGGTGCATTGTCTTTACCAGATGGTAGAAACAACCAAACACAGGAACATTTGTTACACCCCTCCAATATCTATTTTTCTTAATTATTGTCACCTGGTTTGTGAAACATAGATATGCATGATATCTCCTATTGAAAAATCAAAGAACTAAATCTCATTGCCATTGAGGTTTAAATGTTGCTTTGTAACTTAAGATAACTCTTTTCCTTTATGTTAAAAACTATTAAAGTGAAAAGGTGGATGGTATGGCTCAATTGTAGAACACGGTATAGCATGCATAAGTCATGGGTTTCAGCAATATGACATAATTCTCATGAGCAGGAATACATAGTTCTTCTTGAATGCAAACCCTAAGCAACATATTAGCTCAGTGATTGAGCAGGTTAAGCAACATTTTTTAATCTTAGTGTCACCATTTTTAAAATTATAAAAAAGATTAAATTAGATATTATATACAAAATGTTGACAATTGCTGGACATTAGCAAACATTTATTGAATTTTTATTTTTCTATGTATAAGAAAAATAGAAGAAAATAGATGGAGAAAGAAGATTTTGTAAGTCATGGCATGTGATAATGTAGAAAATGTTTCATAGCTCTTAGTATAGGTCAGGAGCTGTTTTCAACACTCTTAAGCCTCATTACTCTTCTTTAAAGTAGAAGATACCAGTATTTCCATTTTAAAGATAGGAATAATGAGAGCTATTTTGTCAAGGATTGTGCATGTGAAAAATGACAGAATAATTGGACCAGGCACAGAAGGGCAGTTCTTGATCACTATATTGTTTCATTTTCAAAAATACATTTTAAGTTCTTATAAATTATTAACAAATTAAGTAAAAATAAAGCCAACCAAAATTGGCATTCATTTGTTTGTATTGTCTACTTTCCCCTCCCTCTAGTGGGGTGTAGTGGGAAAACTTTTCTATAAGCAATTGAGATATGTGTTTTTTTTTTTTTTTTTTTTGCTAATGGATTGAGGTGTCTATGTGTAACATATGAAAATGAATTAAAACATAAAACACCATATGCATGAAAGACATGGTGAATCATTTTTGCAAGGACTGTAGGGGAATTATCTTCATGAATGGTATCCACTGGAAACAAAACAAAACAAAACAACCACAACAACAAAAACTGTTGCCCTGTTGCCTGAACAGTAAATGTCAGAGACTTGAAAAGATTTACAATGTTATATTTTAGATATTATACTCATTATATTTATATTATATTTAAATATTATATTTCAGATATTATACTCATTAAAATATATCCTCTCTGAAGCTTCCTTTTGTCTTTGCATCCACCACATATTGCTACATTTCCTCCAGGATTTGCAGAATTCAGAAGAGGGCTGGCACCAAAGGAAACGAAAAATCTAGTCCAAGGAGCCCAGCGTATAATTATTGTTAAGTTCATTACAGTGGCAATGGAGAGAAATAGAGCATTCATAATTTGGTTAAGAAGGAACTTGAACATCAAAGCCAACTGCTATGGTACAGAGCGGTGTCAAAGCGACATGCTTTGCCCTGCTCTGGAGTCACTTGTGCACCAATCAACAAACCCTTATGTAAGCACTGCATGGGGCATGGCCAGGGCAGAAAGGAGCAATTAGAGCAAGGTTTGGCCCCACGGGGAGCTGAGTCACAGAGTCTGAACTGGTGACATTAGGAAGTAGACACGGTTTTTAGAACGCATCATCTCTCCCCTTCTTTGTGTCTCTTCCTGGTCTTTTCCCTACCCTCCTCATCTAGTGTTGCACATTACCCTCACAACCAAAGTCCTCCACTGTGTCTCCTTTCAAAACCTTGGAGCAGGAGCACATATAGCTGCCTTTGTTGTTTAATTGCATTGTGTCATACACTGACTGCAATGAAAGGCAGCCGAGTCCCCCCACTGAATGCAGGAGAGTGGCCTTTTTCTTTTATGCTTTTATGTAGTAGTTGCTATTTTTAAAGCAGTGGTATATATGTGTCTCCACAGTGTTAGAATTTATTAATCATATTTTGCAAATAAAACTTTTTTTTGAGTTTTTCATTAGTATAGCACAGCCCATAACCAATATAGTCAAGATTCAAAACCATGTATCACTAAACCCAAAATGCAAGTTCTTTTCCTACTGCTGTGTTTGTCTGGTATAAAAGTGCTCTATAGAAATAAGACAATAGTATCCTCTTTTCCCAAACACTTTATGAAAAGTGAAAAGCTTATTATTCCATAGCTGAAAATTAGTTTCTGGAATTCAGTATCAATATAGATGATGATGATGATGATGATGATGATGATGATGATGATGATGATAGAAAGAATAGTCAGCAGGAGCAGAAACACCTCTTTTAAGAAAGAATCATGCTTTGATATATGAGATTACCTCTTGTCATCACTGTTCAAAATGATGACCTCTTCAGTCAGTCACAGTATTTTTTTTTTCAATGACATCAGCTCAGCAAATATCTAATCTATACTTTCTAGGAGCATGAGCTCATTTAGTAAGATTCTTGGAAGTATTCTGCCCTTTCATATGGCCTTCCCATTTCTGCTATCATATTTGTTGTTTATTTTCCAAAATTCTGTTTCAAATTCCTCTTAGGACTGAAAATTATGCACCCTTTGGAACCTGTAACTAACAAACTCTTCAATCATATCAGAAATGGGTTTGAGATAAAGGTGGTTCCATCAAAATTAGTCTCATGCTTCTCTTTTTCCCTTTCTTCCGGAAGGAGTATACAATGACAGTTCACTTTGGAGCTCTGAGATGGCATAAAGACTGACAGGACACACAGGCTTTGAGTACTGAGTACAGCAGAATTAAGTGCCTATGTTTATTGTGTTAGCATTACAAACAAAAAATAGAATTGTCTTATGTAATGGAACTTCCCAAGGCAGTAAATTTTAGAGGAATCCAAGAACTTTTGAAATTATGTAGCATTTTTATTGGAAAAAATCCATTTTAATTCTAAAATAATTCCTCTGCAATCAAATGGATTCTTTTTAAAAGGATGTTTATGCTAGGTATTTCACTGTATACACAAAATAGATTTTTTTTTCTCAGCTACCTAGTGAGGCTCTCTGCAACTTAGTGAGACCCAGTTTCAAAATAAAGAATAAAAAATAGGACTGGTATGTAGCTCGAAGGTAGAATGCTCCTGGGTTCAATCTCCAGTACCACCAAAAAAAAAAAAAAAAAAAAAAAAAAACTTTTTTTTTTTTGGTGTGTGTTTTGTTTTGTTGTTGTTGTTGTTGTTGTTGTTGTTGTTATGGCTTATCACAGCAGAACAAGGAAAACCCTGCCTAGTAAAATGTCTTAACATGCCTTCTTAGACCACAGGGATTAAGAAACTTTCAGAATATTAAGATATCTGATCACCACTGAGAACATTTTAATACTTTAAATACAAAAATTATTTAAGCTTTGCTTTCTCACTACTGATACTCTGCTAGAATAGAAGCTCAAAGTATGTTTTGATGGTCATTTTCTTTTCTGCCCATATTAGCACTCAAAGTAGCTTTGCTAATAAGCAGTATCTCAATAAATATTTATAAACACTTGTTCTATGCAAAGCTCTTAGCAGGATATTAGGGCAATGCATAAACATAAGTGCATTTGCCTTCCAGAACTGTATGGATCAACAAGGTATAAATAATACTGTTTTAAAAACTGAAGCAATAAACAGAGTGTCCAGAAATTGGTCCAGTGAGGGCATGCTGTGAGCATGTACTCCAAGACAGGCACAAACAACACAAACAACCTAGCTCCCAAACTGGAGGCCAACAGTAAAGGAACCTGATGCATTTGGGATGATGAACATTTTGAATGGCCTCATTCAGACTAGAGCACCTAGGATACTGGCTGCACAGGCATATTTTTAAAACATGTTTACATCTCTTTTCTAAGGGTAGAATGGGTTGCCAAAGCTCACAGGCGGAATTGGTCCTGAGATCTTCCAACCTGGAGCAGTGTGCTTGCATAGATCCTCCATCTTTCCATTTGTTCACTTTGCCAGTGGTATAACAAGGAAGGCTTAAGCTGACCCTCAGCAAGGAGAATGCCAAAAGCCTGAGCTTTAAATTGTCAAACTTCAGTATGGATTTTTAGCTCTAAAGTGGAACCACTGTGGCAAAGTGCAAGTTGAAACGGAAATGGGAACACACTTATCTTACCAGGCACTAGATAGGACAGTGAAAAGCATCCAGAGAAATCCTTGACATAGGCTTTCCATTAATTTTTCTTTTTAATTTTATGGGCTAAACCACACTTACCTGTTTTAATGAGACTGTCTGGGTAAATAATGGTAGAAGAATAGCTTTAGTTTGGAAAGTGTCTGTTCGCCCAGGACCTAATAAAACAAACAAACCAAAAAAATAAATAAATAAAGTACTTAGAGGATAATGAGATTGCAGTAGGGTTACTATTTATTTAAAAACATGTATTTGGTGAATACTTACTCTGAACAAGCATTGGATGTATAGAAGCAAATTAGATAATGGGTCTTCAACCTGACTGATAAAAGTTATGCTGAAATGAAAAGTAGTAAGAAACTCTATATACACATAAAAGTAGCAGCTAACTCAGAGATGGAGCAAAGTGGGAGAATTAGGACAGATTATCTGTGAGAAGAATCTTTAATGTGAAACTCTAATAAGCAAAGCGATAAAAAAAAAAAAAAAAGAGGAAAGATGGAGAGTGTTTCAGGTGCTGGGAGCCCTAGGCACAAATGGTTGAAGGGCAAGCAAGAACCATGTACAGGAGGAAGGAGATAATCTAGATCCTGCATTCAGATTGGGGGACCCATGCTGACTTTCTGAATCTCAACCACAGGTGTTTGCACTAAAAAATCAAAGCCTAGTTTCAGTAGAAGAAGAGGCCAGAAGTCAAGACTGGACTATCTCCATACTCCTGCACTTAGACATGCACAATTTTATTTCCATGCAGTGATGTACAGTTCCATTTATTTGTTTCTTGGACTGAATGGAGCCACAGGTCTCTGTCTAGAAGCCCATGCTGGGGTTCTCAATTCATTACAGTCAACCTCTGCTACTTTCACCAGACAGATTGCTAAAGGTCAGCTTTGTGTTTGACCGTTTGCCTTCCTTCTAAAACCCTGTGGCTTGACTTCAGTTTTCACTGTATTGTGTAGAAGAAAAATTGATTATCTTTACCACCTGCCATTCAAACATGAAAAGTGAGGGTACTTTTAAATAGGTGGGTACAATATGATGGCAGGGATACTACGTGCATCAGCCAGAGGTAGGTTCCTCTCACTCATGACTCACAATGCTGATCTCTTACCCAACCTCCAGAACACCTCCATCAAAAGGAGATCAGCGAATGGACTTGAAAAAGAAACAGCCAGCCTAGTCAGGATTACCATCAGAAAAACAAAGAATTTACCCTCAAAATGTCTCCTCCTTGTCCTGGGAAGTTCATCACCAGTAAGCAAAAAAGGAACAGGTGGAGAAGTCTATTGCAGTTGGCCTCCAGGGACTAGAGCAAGTTGTAACCATGTTTAATTAGCATCACAGAAAGATCCACGTAGATATAGGGGGTTGAGATGACCTGTATCATATCAGAACATACCATCTAAGGAATTACAACACTGTGGTTTTTATTTTTGCTGACGGGGATATGGCCTTGATTCTACCCTTAGCCCATGTTATTGCTTCATTGGTGAGAAGAGGATCCACTTTGGTTGGTTAGGTCTAACTATGGAGGTGAAGGGTAGAAAGATAGTTACCCTAGCATTTTGAAGGGTTAGCCATAAATTCTGCATATAAGTGTGAATGAGAGTAGTGTATGTGAAGTGTTTTATAAAAACCTTATGGATAGCAAAAGTTATTATTAAAAATATACAGCTTGTTTCTGGGTTGATCTGCATCATGACCCAGAGATTAAATGAGACCCAAACTGTCTCAGATCTCAGGTGAGTCATGTATGTCCCAAACTGGATAGCAAAATCCACAAAGACATTGTCCCACGGCATTTATACCCAGGTTAGGACAATGAAAGAAATACAAAGAAAGAAAACAAATAATAATCTTCACATGAATGCAGGATCAACAACAAAGCCCTGAAGCCAAAGACGCAAAAACCCAATCAAAATCTGCCTAACTCAACAACTCTGTTTTGTGTATTTGTGGGATTAATTTACTCCATGTGCATTGTATGGTTAGCTTTATCCACAGTAGCTGCATTCATGTTTAAAATAATGGCAGTATTTAAGGACAAAAAATACACACTGATTATCACATTCCCCTTCATAAAGGTTACTTACTGAGTGGAGCGGCATGCAGACCTGCAGACCCATTTTATGTGGCGAACCTTAATTATTCTACTCCCTCACAAGATTCTGCTAGTATTTAAAGCATATTATTTTAGAATAAAGGTTTCACTTTGCCTAAGCATTAAGACTTAAAAAAAACATTTAACTTTGACATTTCATTTATAGGCATTTTAATTATCTGGATGGTTTCCTTTAAATGCTAGATGTAGGCAGAGGAAATTTGTACTTATATAGAAGAAAGTGCTTCCAGGACTCCCTAATTTTCATGTGTTATGAATTTTAATGCCTTATGCAGGTCAGGTTTTCATAGCCATGAAGAAGGAATACATTGACCTTAAACTATTGTACAGTTGTAACAGTATTTTTAGTCTCTGTTTGTTATGGGAAGACAGGAAATGTATTTTGTTTATGTTTTCTTTTTTCAAAAGTTCTTGCAACAGAAGAGAGCCCCAGGCATCTAAGAAAGGTCTTGCATTTTGCTATTTTATACACTCATCATATATATATATATATACACACACACACACACACACACACACACACACACACACACATATATACACATATGATTTAGCAACACAACAAACTATATCTGCACAGCTTAAAATCAGCAGGGTATTGTTTAGCAGGTAAGGAAAGCTTGGATGGCAACATCTCCTTCCTGCAGATAACACGTTACCCACTTCAATGTTAGGCAGCTGAAATTAGGTATCTGTGACTCCCACTCTTAATACTCCCTGCCTTCACCCCTGGAAAGACACCTTCACTTAGGTGTACAGAGACACTCCTATTCTTGGACATTCGGAAATTTTACAGGCATACCTTTTAGTTCTCTTTCTTTCAGGGTACCAATCATGGTTTTGTATTTCTTGTATTTTCTACCTTATCAAAACATAACCATTCTGTCTATTGTTCTAGTATAGGTTTCTATATTGGGCAATACCAAGTCCCCCACCTGGAGGGTGCTGGAAAGAAATATAAACACAAAAAGGAACACAAATTTGTCAGCGCATCTTCTGTTTACTTGCTTAAAGAAGGTAGATTTACAAGGAGAACTGAGATTTTTTTTTTTTTTCCTGAAAACGGGGAGGTAAGCTAAATAAATGGAGATCTATGAATTCTTGACCAATAATGTAGACAACAAATTTAGAATCAGTATTCTTAGTGGATGCTACCTCAAATACTCTATGATTTACTGCAGACAGGGAAAAGTGAATGTGTGGACTGGACGGATGAGGAGGATGATGCCAAGACATTGTTTCATTTGTCATCATTTCCAGACAATATACACCCTTCAAGTTTGGGTGCCTGGAGGCACAATAGTTCAGCTGCAATAAATGAATCACCCATCCTGTATTTTCCAGCTTATAGCAAGTAGATATGGGGCATCATCTCTGCAGGTAATCAGATGTTCTTAACATAAAGGTCTGGCTTGCTACAATTATGTAGGCAATGTGAATATTTTGTATATTAAGGAAATGAAAGCCAAGTATTCAATTTTATACAAGTAAATAATAGAAAATCCAAGTCAGTCTTTTGTTTGGTACTAATATTCAAATTTTTTTCTGAACTCCTATAGTACATTTTTCCCATCCATACAATTTGCTTCATAAATAACAATTAGCATTTATTATTTCTCAATAATTTGTGCATGGAAATATTATCTCTCCCACATGATTTCTTAAAGAGCATCTTTTGAATACTCACAGTGTAAAGCACAGGGATAGGCATGTGACAAACTGTTATTAAAAACTTATTATAAGTATTCTTGGACTTTCTTTGTGTTTTGAAGTTGCTGTGTAATGTAAACTACTATCAACTAGCCAACCATGGCCCTTGAATTGCACATATGTGTTATCTCAGGAAAACCATCTAAGCAAATTCATTTGCATCTTGAAATATAAGTCCATCGGTTTTTTGTTGTTTTTTCTTTCAAGATGAAATCAAACCACAACTTGAAAGCTTCAGTAAAAAAAGGATATTTTGAAGGTCAGAAAAATGTAGGAAGGCTCTGTCCCCCACCTCCTGAACTCTCTCCCTGGACCTGGAATGGCCATCTGTTGCTCTGGCAGATTCTCAGTTCATTCACACTGTGAGTGATAGGAAGAGGAAGTGAGCAGAGCTAATCAGAGCTAAGTAGTTAACGAGCAGAGGGCTAACGAGCTGGTGAGTTAACGAGCTAAGCAGAGAGCTAATGAGCTGCTGTTTCCCACTACATGCAAGCAAATATATCTTTCAGGTGATTGTTTACCTTTAGCATTCTTAGCAGATGCCCATAACAGCATAGCTAAGTCTTTGATGATTCCCCAAACGTCTCAATTTGAAGCACATGCAGTCATACCTTCAGCCTTAGGTGCATTAGGTTTCCCTGCCACTTCTGTGACCTTGAAATGAAGCCACCTTACTTTTTGACTCAGGCTGATGACCACTCCATCATGTTATTTTGCATAAATATCATGGTAATTTACATAAAATTAATGAAGATTATCTACTGGGCACCTATTCTGCACTAATTAATAGGTATGATACTAATGATGTAGGAGAGTAACAAAATTTAAAATCTAGGTTCTATCCCTCAAGAGTAGAGATGTAATTGTAAAGAGACCTGAAGGACAGTTGGTGAAAAAGAGAAAATAGAGTATTTGTTACCAGTAATGATTGTTACTAGGAATTAGAGACTGGGGTTCCATTTTGTGTTGGAGCACAGAAAGATCCTAGAGGGTGATTAGTCAGGGTAGGCAAGGCTGTATGTGGACCCTGAGAGTGAAGTCATGGATGAAGTGATATAGTCTAGAGGTTATATTATATTATAGGAGAGAGAGAGAGAGAGAGAGAGAGAGAGAAGAAAACATGGTCTCAGTCACAAATGTGTATGCGATAACTATTCCAAATAAAATTTTGCATCAATTAGCTGTGAATTGCTACTCCTGTATTCTGCCTGTATCTGAATCTAGTAGGCAGAGATGCTTCCAGAGGTGGGGCTCGCCTGAGGCTATTGGAGAGCAGACTGTGTTGTATGGGGCTCTTAGTGAGTCACCCTACCATGATGATGAAAAAACATACATGTATTAATTAGTATAGTTTAACTTCTTGAAGAGACTAAACTAGTAAACCTTCTAAACTCATTCTCACTTACGGGCCTGGCAATGAGGAGCCAGAAGACACCTTGCTGCTTATCACCTATATGGGTTGTTTTTAAATAGGGACAGATTATGCTTCCTACAACAATATTAGAGACTTTCAAAAAAAATTTTTTTTGGCTGATAAAAATGAGGGAGAAGCCGGGCGTGGTGGCGCACGCTTGTAATCCCAGCATTTGGGAGGCTGAGACCGGAGGATCTGGGTTCGCGGCCAGCCTCAGCTACCTCGTGAGGCACTCTGCAACTTAGTGAGACTCGGTTTCAAAATAAAGAATAAAAAAATAGGGCTGGGGGTGTAGCTCAGAGGTAGAATGCCCCTGAGTTCAATCCCCAGTACCGCAAAAAAAAAAAAAAAAAAATGAGGGAGAAAGCAAAAGCCTTCAAAATAAAGAATTATCTGTCCAAGTATCAATAGGGTCAAGACTGGCAAGCTATGACCTAAATGTACTCAATGAAAAAGAATCATTTTTCTCTTTCTCACATAATATTCATTGTCCACTTTAGATAGTAACTTTTGCCCCCCCTTGCATAATATTTCTCCCATATGTCTCAAATTTGTCATCATATCCAGTTTTTAATAATTTTTGTTCATTATTTCTTGTGCCAAGAAGAGTGCAAGCTTTGTGTTTGAGGTTACCAAGAAGAGAAAGGAAATATTGAAAGAGTGAGTTATTCCTATATACTGAGATATAAAACACTCAAAATCAAAATAACAAAAGTTAGTTACTAATGCAAGTTGGCAATGCAGAAAAAGACACAGACAATATTTATTTATGGGCTAAAGAACAAAAATTATTTTGGATTTAACTATTCCCATGTAGAGAGAGACATCTAAAAGGCTGTTCTGTTTTCTGATATGGCATCATACATTCATTCTTCATTTTAAAAAAAAAGATTGGTAATTACACCTATTCTTGGCAATGTCTATCCCAGGGTAACAAAAGTAAAAATTGTAAATAAGGAAAGTGCATAGATTCCTGGAGCTAACCTTAAAGAGCAACAAACAAACAAATACAGAAATTTCTTTAATAAGTGTTGGGACAAAAATTAAATAGGATAAGAGGAAAGTGATTTTGGCACAGAGGGCACACTATTTTATAGAGAGTAATCATGTCAGGGAAGGTCACACTCAGGGGAACTTAGAGGAAAAGAAAACAGCTTCTAATGATCTGAGAAAATAATTCCAGGAATGAATTAGGACAAAGGAGTACATAGGATATAAAGCTGAATCTGAGCCTTTCACCAATAGCATAAAGCCATTAGTGAGTGAGAGAGAGATGAGGGTAGAGAGTGGGTGTAGGTTTTCATGGAGGATCTTCTCTGTCGAAGAAAGAAGTTTAGATTCCTTCAACATGTAAGAGTCAGTTACTGAAAGAATTTTGGCAGAGGAGTATCATTAAACAATACACATTCAGAACATTTATTAAGGTTTACCCATGCTTTAAATTGTGTGAAAATGTAAGGATTACTGAGATTAGGGAAGATGGAAAATAGCAAGTCTCGTGCATGAAGTAGGGGATGCAATCATAAGGGCTTTTTTTTCTTCTTCAGATATGTTAACTTTCAGAAAGTTGGAACATTTTGGACTACAAGCACATCTCGCTGGATCACCAATGTGTTTTGTCCTGTGTCCAAACACAGGTCCTCTTATACCAGCACATTCATTAAAAAATGAAAATAATTGCCTACTTATTAATTTTATATGGAATATAATTCAAGTTGTTTAGAATAGCATTAATTACGTCACTAACTTTCTCCATTCAACCTGTCTGCCATTTTCTTTTCTCACACTCTTTTTCACAATTCTATAAGTCAAATAGAATTAATTAAGCAACCTTCATTTCCTCTAAATCTATATAATCTGACTCTATGGGGCTCCTCTTACTCTTTTATAATTATTACTTCTTTGGGGCTTTAAATTTCTGTGTGTGTGTGTGTGTGTGTGTGTGTGTGTGTGTGTGTGTGTTTATATTGAAACTAGGAGCATTCTACCTACAAACTACACTCCTGGCTCTGTTTTATTTCTTGTTTTGAAATGTTCTTACTGAGTTTCTGAGGGCCTTGTTAAGTTGCTGTGGCTGGCCTTGAACCTACAATCCTCCTGTCTCAGCCTCTCAAGTACTGGCATTACAGGTATGTGCTACCACACCCAGCTTCTAAGTTTCTTAAGGATAGAAACATAGAAACCATGCTTGCTTTTCCACTGCCATTTTTGGAGAGTATAGCTTAGCAATGTAGTTGTGTAATTACCATCTTGTCAAAAGACTCTAGCAAAATCTTGATAGAGGAAAGAGAAACTGTACAGCTTAAGGATGGGGTATAATCTGAATATATGAGAAAAAAAGGAGGTGGAGTTATTGAGGAAAGAAATAGAAACTCAGATTGTGGAAGTGAAGTAAGCTTGCAGAATGGCAGGGAGAACACTGCTAGAAAAGTAGTTTGGAATCAGATTGTATGATATATTATTTGCTAACTTGAGGAATATCAAATTTTTATTATCTTCTATTTTCAACTTTCTTCAAAACAGACTGTCACAAAATAATACATTGAAGCCAAATGGAAGTTGAAGGTGAATGCCTTCAAGTAGCTAAATAATTGTCATTCAAGATGATAGCAGAGATTATGGATTCCAAAATCTTATGTGAAAGGAAATTCCATAGGTTTCACAGTAACCTATAGCTATTTAATATAACATTGACTATTCTCAAGTGTATTGGTTTATCACTCCTGTTTCAGAAAAAAAAAAATATTGCTCAACATCCTCCCAGATGTTTCCACCACGCTTTACTTTTATTCACCCTAATACACCCTAGGCTACTACAGCCTCCCCATCTTTTCAGTGTCCCTTTTTCCTGGAACTGATACCAGCAATTTTTGGGAACTGGTGTAAAATGAAAATCCTACATGTACTCTACTATGCCAAAGGCAGATAGAATCATGTGTTGAAAATAAAAGTTGGCATGTTGGCCTGAGTTAGTTCAGATTGTGTGCACATAGGTCTAGAGAGCTTAGACTGGCTATGTGATTAGTCCACAGAGGGTAGAGAACAATAGTATTAATTATAATATTTGTACCTAGTAAACATCCATTTAATCTATGTTGCATATCAATTCATTAATTTCAAAATTATTTATTATATATGTTCCATGTGTTGTATACTTTTATTAGCATTTAATATGTAGCAGTTAAAACAAGCAAGAAAACAAATAGAAAAACCTATAGAAAAAGCTTCTCTGTGCATGAAACTTATATCCTGGGAAAATGGATCTGATCTGTTGAAAGGATCCACATCAATAGGCAACAAGGAACCAAAGAAGGTTTCTTACTTTGAAACCCAAATCAGGCCTTTGCTAGGGGTTGTTTTCAGCACTAGAGTTCAATATCTAGAAAAAGAAGACTGTTGTAGTAGTATTCAATATAGAAAAGTGGAACATACTCAGAAAATCCTGTCAGTGTAACTCTTACACCTACTGGGAATGGATACTATATAGAGAGGTGAGGGGAACTCACAGAAACCTAAATATTTAGATGTATCCTCAGGACAGAACAGGGGCAGTCTGATTTATTCTGTATTCCACCTCTGCTGAGAATGAATCAACTACTCTGTTTAACATTTCTATACAGAGGAAAATGCGTTGGGCATTAAGGTTTAAGGAACCTGGATTTTAGTGTGAAAACTCATAGAATAGAAACATAGGGGTAATGGTTTTACACATAAAATTCAGTACTACCTACATCTTTTTTTTTTTTTAATGCAGTACTGGGGATGGAACCCAGGGCATTCTACCTTCAAGCTAAATCCCCAGCCAACCCAATTTTTTATTCATTTTTGAAACAGGGTCTCACAAAGTTCTGGAGGACCTCACTAAGTACCTGAGGCTGGCCATGAACCCGGATTTTCCTGTCTCAATATCCGAAGCACTGGGATTACAAACGTGTGCCACTGCGCCCAGCTCCTACATCTTATTTTAATCACTTTCTAACTGAATGAGAAGCAATTGACTTAAGCTCTATGCATTCCAATTATCTATTTGTAAAATGTATCTACTTTACAGGGTATGTGTGTGTGTATGTATGTATGTGTGTGTGCATTGACACACGTGTGTGATTTTGTATGCATAGGAGAGAGAAGAACATAGAATAATTTATCTAAAACTTATCATTTGGTGTCTAAGACACAGGAAGACTCAAAGTTGGCAGCTATCAATGTTTCATTTTAATAGTGACAATAACAATAGAAACACAACTGGAGAATAACAGGGTTGGATTTGAAGCAATGATATCTGGACAAGATGGGAAATGTGATAGGAAATGAGAGAAAAGAAAGGATGGTAGGTTTTGGACTGTATACAATCTCATTTTTTTTTTTCCCAACTGAGGAAGTGAAATGTATAAACCTTATGTCACGACACAGAGTTTCATTCACAAAAATGCATAAAAAGAGTCCTTCATGGCAACTGTGACCCGGTTATTGATTTGCATGTAATCAATTAAACCAACTGAGCTTCAGCATTCCTATTTGTAGAATGAAGATAATCTTAGTATTTCCTCCACAAGATTACATTGTGCATCATTAAATTTTTGAAAAAAAGATGGCGACTCCTATGCTTAATACATGACAAATGCTCAAAAATATTTATGCACCCAATTTGCTTGAAGTAGAATAAAAATTGTGGAGAGGAGCATTGGTCCTTGATATAAAATATGATTGTCAACTAGACTGGGGCACAATATGCAGATATCTTGTCATACATTGTTCTGTATGTTTCTGATTTGGGGTGAGATTAACATGTATGTATATATGTATGTATGTTTGTATGTATGTATGTATGTATTTGTTTTTAAAGGGGGAGAGGGAGAATCAATGAAGAGATTAACATTTAGATTGGGGGATTTGAGTCAGGCTGATTGCCCTTCATATGTTGAGATGACATAGACCAATCAGTTTAAGGCCTCAAGAAAACAAAAACTTAACCTCAGTCAGCAAGAAAAGATTCTGGAAGCAGACGACCTTTGGACTAAAACTGTAACTCTTCCCTGGGTTTCCACCTGATAGCCTACCCTGCAGATTTTGGATTTGTTGAGTAAGCCTCAACAAAAGGCTTAAAGCCAATTATCTAAGACACATAAAAAAATGTTAGTTCGTTCCCTTCCTTCCTTCCTTCCTTCCTTCCTTCCTTCCTTCCTTCCTTCCTTCCTTCCTTCCTTCCTTCCTTCCTTCCTTCCTTCCTTCCCCTCTGTCTTTCTATTTATATATACAAACACACATACAGACCACCACATACATACTGCTGGGTTCTCTGGAGAACTGTGTTGATCTTCTTTCTCTGAAGAACTCCAACTAGAGAAACTTAAAATTGTCAGAAACCAACAGATGATCACCTTTCTTAGTGGGGAAGATAAGTCTGATGTGTAGACCTTGTGACAAAATACTGGCAAAAGCAAAACAGTAAAAACAGATATTGATCAATAAGGTAAGATACCTGCCTAGCAATTGGGATTCCCTAAAGACATGTTGATTGACATCATTTAGCAGAATTCCACTGCAATAAAAACTAATTAATAAAAACTAAATTATTTGAAATATGTTGAGTATTTTTATGACTAATAATGAAGCATTTGTTCATTCCACAGTTAAATATGGCTCTTCTTAATTAATTAATAAATAGTTCAGGGCACTATTTCAAAAATACATTTTTAAATAGATATACTTGAATTGAATGTACCCCAATTATACCCTGTGTGTGTGTGTGTGTGTGTGTGTGTGTGCGCGCGCTACTGGGGTTTGAGCCCAGGAGCATACTATCTCTCAACTACATCCCCAGCCCTATTTTATTTTATTTTTTATTTAGAAACAAAGTCTTGTTAAATTATCTAACGCTGGCCTGGAACCTGTGATTTTCCTGTATCATCCTCCCAAGTACTGGAATTACAGGCATATGCCACGGTGCCTAGCTCCCAATGGTTCTGGACTATTACATTTTTATTTTTAAAAATAGCTTAAGGTGGGCACAGTTGTACATGCCTATAATTCCCATGCCTATAATTCCAGTGTGGGGTAACTTGCTGAGACACTGTCTGAAAATTACAAAACATAGGTCTGGGGTGAAAATCAGAGGTAGAGAAACACTGGGTTCAATCCCCAGTACCACACACACACAGAATCTAAATTATTGTTATTGAATGAATGTTTGTGTTTCCTGAAAGTTCATGTTAAAGTCCTAGACCCTAAAGTGATGCAAAGTAAAGACGGTGCCATTGCGAAGTAGTTAGGGTTAGATGAGGTTATGGGTGAGACCTTCATGCTGGGATTAGTGCCCTTGTAAGAAGAGAAAACAGCAAGTCTCTTTGTTTCTCTACCATGTGAGGACAGAGGGTTGGTCACTGTCTACAAGTCAAGAAGAGAGCTTCACCAGAAACCATCCATACTGGTAACCTGATAACAGATTTTCAGCCTCCCAAACTATGGGAAAATAAATTTTGGTTTTTAAATCATCCAGTTTGTTATTTTGCTATGATAGCCCAAGCCAACTAAAACAAATACATTACTATTAAAAATGGCATGTACCACTACAATAAAAATTTTCTACACAGTCTTCTACTTTATCCTTTCAAATTTTAGTGCAGTATTTGTCCATGGTACATGGGTATTTTAATATGTCTGCTACTCATAAAAATATTCACATTTGAAGGCAATAGACCTGTGATAAAACTGGGTAAATCAAGTTAGTGCATGCCTTAAAATTATGCCAAGCTCTTTTTAAGCTGAATTTTATGAACATGTGAGCCAATACATAGATGATTACTTACAAACTTAATTTATCTTAACCCAGTAAAATTTTGTGATTACAGATAATGATATAATGAATAATACTATTAAAAACACCATATATACCCTGGATAGTATCACATGCCAACATTTGCATAAATGGTGTACGTTAACATCATTTACATAAATGGTTTAGATAAATCATATTACTATCATTAGGTATATTAATAATGTGTCTAGTTGCAATTTTAATGGAGTCTTCTTGCTATTGGTGACCCCCAAATTAAGACTCTTTACTCTCCTCTTAAAGCAGGTTTAAAAGTCTCTCCACTCTTAGAAGTGGATCCAAATGACAGCATGACTTTTAAAAACCTTTTCAAAATATGTATCATTAGAAACTCCCCTTCTATGGCACAGGCACAGAATTAGAAAATGTAACAACTCACTCCCCACAGGTTTTAGGCAAGTAGAATCACAACTGGGCACAGTTCCTTGGAAGCTGTTCTGAACTAGCCCCTGCCTGAGAGGTAACTACTACCATGCCCACCCAAGGTCATGTTGCCAGGGGTTGCACTGTAGCTACATGTAAGCTGGAGGCTAGTCTCTCATTAAACGTGGCCAAGGTGACAGCCCTTAGACTATTTATTCTACTCTTCCCTTTGATCTAAGGTCATCAATTCCCTGTAACTCTATATTTGTATCATGACTGAGATACCAATTAGTAATAAACTTGAAAAGTGAAGCAGGCTGAGTTGTGCAGGGAACATTCCCTCCTTGTAGAGAGCATCTGAGTATTAAGAGGATTAGGGTGTAGTGTTTTTGAGAGGAGCCAAGGATGAAAGGAGGTTGAGACAGAACTTAGTCATCAAACCAAAGAGATGGCAGAGATGGGATATAATGTATATGCCTGGGAGTGTGTGTGTGTGTGTGTGTGTGTGTGTGAGAGAGAGAGAGAGAGAGAGAGAGAGAGAGAGAGAGAGAGAGAGAGAGAGAAAGAGAGAGAGAGAAAGAGAGGGAGTTATATTATTTTTTCTATTCCCTTGTTTGTCTATGAGAAAACAATAGGAAATCATTAATAGTGGATATTCATATCATGTGTTATGGTTTTACACCCCAACTGATCCCATACATTTTTTTTTTTTTTTCAGTATTGGGGATTGAACTCAGGGGCATTCTACCCCCAAGCTATACCCCCAGCCCTAGTTTGTTTATGCTTTATTTTGAAACCGAGTCTCACTAAGTTGCGGAGTGCCTCACGAGGTAGCTGAGGCTGGCCGCGAACCCTGATCCTCCGGTCTCAGCCTCCCGGATGCTGGGATTACAAGCGTGCGCCACCACGCCCAGCGATCCCATACATTTTGACAATTATTTACAATCAGTAAGACCCTTGGCTATTTCCTGTATTACTTTACAACATTATCATGAAGCTATACAGTGTTAGCTAACTAGTTATGTTTTGAGGAACAACTTCTATATATCTAGACAAGTGGGGAACAGTTTGCATTATATCTCTTAATTTTCAATATTTTTCCTATTTTCTAATTTCATTTATTTCTATTTTATTTTACTGTGGTACAGGAGATTAAACCCCGTAAAAACATTCTACCTCTGATCTATACTCCAAGCCCTATTTTATTTTTTATTTTGAAACAGAGTCTCATCAAGTTGCTGAGGGCCTCACTTAGTTGCGGAGGCTGGCCTCAAACCTACAATCCTCCTTCTCATCTCCTGGTTACAATTCCTGGTCCTAATTTCTAATTTTAAATTAGTCAATAAATTAGTATTCTCTGAATATTCAGTATTGGCAAGTATAGCAGGAGTCACATAAAATAGGAGCCAGAGAAAATATGTTCCTTCAAGGTAGGAAAGAATATATATGCAATCTTTTAATTATATATGTATAATTAAATCCTCTTAACCCCATGAAGCACTGAATTTTATAGAGTTATGTTACAAGAATGCTTGATAATTTTGAGGTTACAGGCTCAAAATGTAAGAGGGTACATATAAATAAATTCAATATAGGGAGGAGTGTTTCATTTTAAATGTGGTTTCATTTATTCTAAAATTGACCCTAGAGAAAATAATAGTTTTTTTGCATCTCTACAGGGTTATAGAACTTTTAAAAGCTTTCTCACATATCCTTCCATTTCACTATTTTAACCAAAATGGAATATAAACATACTTGGCACTAAGTTTTTAAATTTTATTTTAGAGATGTGGACAGTGAACCTCAGGACAGCATTGCGATCTGTATGAGGTGTATGGCTAATGAGAGGATAGAACTAATATAAAAATTCTCCCCGCAAGCCAGTGTCATTATTACAAAACTTCTCTGTTTCACAATATTTGGTCTTTGGGAAGAGGTTAGGTTGGTTTATCTAAACTCAGAGTTTGCTTTAGGAGAACTGTTACTACATGAAATAATTTTACTGTTATGGAAATATGATCTTTTTGAGGATCACATAATATTTTTAGTGTATGGTATGGATCCATAAATAAGAATCTAAACAAGGGGAATTTTAAAAATTAAGACTGCCTAAGTGGTTAATAAATACATAAAAACACACATATATGTACATATATATGACATATACATGCACACATATTCTTTTAGTTTATGAAATCTGGTGCTGTTTTCCGTCTATATATTTTCTCCCTGCGTATTTCCTATTCTCCAAATTTAATGCCTTACTTTTAAAGGTTTTGGAATAATTGCTGAGGTTGTCTCCCCACTTGAAGGATACAGTTGGCAGCACTTGTTGGAACACCTGTTCAGAACGTAACCAGGTTCTGAGAGCCACTCTCCGGGGAAGTCATATCAGGCTGTGCTTCTCAGTGGGAAGTTTCCTGTTAAGAACTCTGGCATTCCATTGCAGGGCACTTGTATTTTGATGATGTTGTTACTGTTTTCTGTTATTGTTGTTGTTGTTTTAGTAACATTTTCCTCCATTAGCATTTCATAAAGTCAAACAAAAATTCAAATCCAGATGCCCATGCCTTCAATTCAAGACAACTCAGGCAGCTTCAAGTCATTTACCAAACTTTAGAACTGATTAGGAAGAAAAGAACAAAGAACATAATAGGCATTTTATTGCTGCTTTAATTTTTTTTTTTTTTTTGTGGTACTAGGGATTGAACTCAGAGGCGTTCTACCTCCGAGCCAAACCCCCAGCCCTATTTTTTATTCTTTTATTTTGAAACCGAGTCTCACTAAGTTGTGGAATGCCTCACTAGGTAGCTGAGGCTGGCCGCGAACCCGGATCCTCCCGTCTCATCCTCCCGAATGCTGGGATTACAAGCGTGCGCCACCACGTCCGGCTTATTGCTGCTTTAATATTTTAAGGAAAAAAATCAGTTTTTCTTTCAGGAGATAATTTAATTAAATACTACTGAAAAATTTCTATGAAGTTCACTCTTTTTTTTTTTCTGAAAAATGTCACCGCCTCCAATCCCTGCATCAGTTTAGCTATGCTCATCTCTGTCTGATTTGCTAAGTGCTTGTAGAGTCTGTTGTGGCCTTCAAGTGTTACATTTTCTTGCTCTTTTTTTCTGAGGCTAAAATTGTGGATTCTCCTTAGTCTGAAATCAACACAAAAGTCCTTCCTCTCTATTTCCAAATCTTTTATGGTAACATCATGAAAGATAGTTTCTTCTCCACTGGGAAGAAGATGATAATGATGATGATAATTTTAAAAATTCAGTAGTATGTAATAGGCATCCAATCGAGCCTGTTAAGTTGTATACAATTTATTAATAATATATAACCTGTTTATGATAGCACATGCCTGTAATCTCAGTACTTGGGATGCTGAGACAGGAGAATCTCATATTCAAGATAAGCTTCAGCAAGTTAGTGAGTCAAGATTCTCAGCAACCTAGCAAGACCCTGCTTCAAAAAAAATATATATATACATATATATATATACATATATAAAAATATATATATACATATATTTTTATATATATATACATATGTATATATATGTATATATATACATATGTGTATATATATATATATATATATATATATATATATATATATATAAAGGGCTGGGGTTGTAACTTGGAGGTAGAATGACTTTGTCAATCCCCAGTACCAGTAATAATTGTTATTAATAATAAATAAGTATTATATTACATAATTTATTATTTATAAATATTACCACATTTAATTTATCGAAAACCCATGAAATAAAATATTGTCTTCCCATATTATAGATGAGAAAACTGAAGTCTAAGGAGTTGATTATCCATGATCACCTAGTCATTAAGGGACAGAAACAGGCATTAAAAGCCAAATGTCTCTTCAGACTTCACTAATTCATTTCTAAAAGCCTGTTCCATTAAGGCAAAATTGTCAATGTTCAGGACACACTGGGCTGTATGCATCATTCTCCAGAAACAGCTAACAGAGGGTTCCTCACAACATATTACTGTCCCACAGCCAATGTAGGAAAAGGGGAGGCAGTGAGGCCTCTGAGAGCATTTGCCCAGATGTACCCCTTGTTGCTATTTTACTGCTAGAAGCAAGTCTCATAATGGCTCCTATCTTCAGTGGTATAGGGAATTAAAAATTGGACATGTATCTGGGCAGGGTGGTGTACACCTGCAATCTCAGTGCTTGGGAGGCTGAGACAAGAGGATGACAGTTTTGAGGCCAGCCTCAGCAACTTAGTGAGGCATTCAATAACTTTTTGAGACCCTGTTTCAAAATAAAATAAAATAGGGCTGGGATGTAGCTCAGAAATGGAATTCCCCTGGGTTCAATCTCCAGTAAACCTCACGCCAAATTGGACAAGTGCCTAGAAAGAGAAGAGAGCTGGATACCCTCATTGCTTTAACTGCTTTCTCAAAGTAGAATTTAAGAATGTGTTCACAATAATTGCCTAAGTTTTTCTACTGCTTTACTTTGTAAATTCCTGAAACTTACCTAATTTAGAAAATCTTGCATATTAACTAGGAAAGTAAAGATTGAGTTACATGGATTTCTGTCTGAGTTGGTATTGGATACTGCCTATAATGCACACAGAAATAGCAATTTCTCTGCTGGAATAATGTTAACCCTGGGACTTAGGTTGTACCTGTACCATGAGATTAAATCCATATAAGAAACATTAAAGTGGATAATATATTAAACGGGGTGTGGTGGCACACACCCGTAACCCCAGTACTTGAGAGCCTGAGAAAGGTGGATCATAGGTTTGAAGTCAACCTCAGCAATTTAGTGAGACTCTGTATCAAAATAATGAATAAAATAGGGTTGGAAATATATCTCAGAGGTAGAATGCCAATGGGTTCAGGCTCTAGTACCAAGTAATAAATAATAAATTAATTAATAAGATGATATGGATTTGGAACTCAATAGACCCAATGGTAAACCTTAGACTGTTTTCTTTCTATGTAATACCTCAAAAGAGTTAAAGAAAATGACAATTTGTTCTTGAATTCTAATATGATTTCTATCATGTAAACTGATGATTTCTTTGAACCTCAGTTCCTAAAGCCCTCCTTGACCTAACATTTTTTATAAATTTAAGAATATTTACAAAACCAGACATGGTGGCACATGCCTTTAATTCTAATACCTGTGAGTCTTTACAGGAGGATCTCATGTTTGATACCAGCCTCAATAACTTAGCAAGATTCTCAGCAAACTAGCAAGACTGTATTTCAAAACAAAACCTAAAGAAGGCTGGGGGTAGAACTTGGAGGTTGAATGCTCCGGGTTCAATACTCAGTTCCACAACACACATACAACCCCCCCCCCCAAATATTTATGTCACTAAATCTAAATAGCTAATTCTGGTCTTTACTAAAGTCCTTTTGAAGGCAAATAATCCTCTGTCTAAATAAGAATAAGAAATTAAAAAGCATGTATAGTGTTTAATCTGTGTCCTATATATACTTTTTTACCTCTCCTCAGACAAATCCTATTAATGGCAATTTCCCCACCCCATGAGGCATGAAGTAAAAAAATAGGCTTCAATACCAGTTGTAAAAAGTTAACTGTCTTCAACTTTGGTCAAATACAGTGTGAAATTAATGCATTAGCATGAGGTTGAGCAGGCAGCTAAAGGCTGCTGAATTTCACCCACATGCCTGAGAGATACGATGTTGTCTCCAAAATGACCTCATTCAAAATGTTTGTATTTCATTTTTGTTCAAAAGTTTCATACACAAACAGAATAAAACATTTTCGGACCGTGATAAAAACTCTACTAGAGCCGGGCGTGGTGGCGCACGCTTGTAATGCCAGCATTCGGGAGGCTGAGACCGGAGGATCCCGGTTCAAGGCCAGCCTCAGCTACCTAGTGAGGCACTCCGCAACTTAGTGAGACCCGGTTTCAAAATAAAGAATAAAAAATAGGGCTGGGATTATAGCTCGGAGGTAGAATGCCCCTGAGTTCAATCCCCAGTACCGCCAAAAAAAACAAAACAAAACAAAACAAACAAACAAACAAAAAAACTCTACTAGATGTTGAAGGATGTGTCCACATACCAACTATTTTCACAGCCTATTTATGAAAACATCTGAGTCATGCTAACCACAACTCATTAATTTTGTAGGTAGTTTTTTGTGAGAAGGCTACTCTTTTGCATCAAAAGACTTAGGGCTCTCTATGGTTGGACACATAAGTTACTTGGTCGAAAGATTTAAAAATTGCACAGTCTGCATGTGTTACACATTAAATAAATGAACCAATGACTTACAGCTGTTTCTAGAGCATCTAAGTGAAAGTATGTAGAGTGAATACCCATAGGAGACAATCTAATTGGAAATATAAAGGTGATACATGGTGGCGGGGGGGCTAATAACACATATTTTTGAATGACAGGAAATTTAAAATAATATATTTTTAAGTAACAGGAAAATGGTTGATGCAGAAAATAGAAGTCATTTTCACACAGAGAAATAGGAGAGCACAGAGTGGTTTGGAACAGCAAAATAAGTAAATGGTATCTGAGCCAGGCTTTTGAGAATGTGCTCACTGGGGAGAAGGGTGAGAGACTGGCCAAGAGTAATGTCAGCGACCATTAGCATTCCAGTTGTTTCATAAGATATACCATTGGGTATGATTCCTTTTGTTTTTAGCTCAACCAAGAAAAATTAATATATATATATACATATATACATATATACATGTATATATATACATATAGTTACTTTTAATCTACAATTTTAAGGGGGATGTTAAGATAAAAGTAACACAAAATATAGAAACTGGTTCCAGAAACACTTAATTGAAGCCTCTGTGAGATTTGTCTCTCAGCAATCAGGTCTTCCCCAGTCCTATTTGTAATAAGATACTGAGCAAGATGTGAGTGACATGGCACCATTGCCTAGATGATGGAATCTTTGTTTTTTCCTAGGAGTTGCTTCAGGCTATAGAACGTTGGTCCATTGTTGGTGCATTTAGTCTCCTCAGATTCTTTCTGATGTCTCAGGATACTCTTTCTAGACTGGATCTTTAGTAGATCCCAATCTGAATGATCTGAATACATTTTTCAAGGGTTTATTTGATTTGATATCTTCCCCCAAGCATATTACTACAGCTAGTTATCCACTTCACCTTCACAACATCTAAGCCTCTACTTTGGTCTTTTCTCTCCTTTTGGCAAAATATATTATTGCTTTTATAACTCATGCAAACCTCTGTTACTTAAGGGCATTTACAGCACCCGATGCAGAGTCTGTGCCTAATCAATGTTTGTTGAATAATTGATAAGAAGAAATTGACTTACATGTCTTAACTCCCAGAATGATCCAGTCTTCTATTCTACAAGCAACCAGTCCTGTTGCTTGCCCCGAGTTTCTTATGATGCGTTATTATTCAGATTCTTTTCCCAAGGGCTTTTCTGTTCAAAATATTGTCACTACCATCTCAAGTTTATCAAAAAATGCATATAAAATAGAGGAAATGGAATAAAGCAATTCCTCTAAGGGGGGAAAGATAAATAGCATAATAAATAATGTCTTGCCAATCTTCCAAACTAAATTGCATTGGTAGACACGGATCTACCAGAATATAGAATCCCTTTCTATAGCCCTCCTAAAGGAGATAACACTTTTCCCAACAGTAGTTTAGAAGCCAATAAATTCAGGCCCACTAGTTGTAAACTCCTGGGGACAGGGAGTATAACTCCTTTTTCTTCTGACATACTTAGTAGTGCATCACAAAGGACAATAAACACACTATAAGAGATCAGGGAAAAAAAAAAAAAACATGCAGGATAGAGTGGATTGAAAAGAACTCTACTGTATTTTTAAAATGCACCTCCAAAAGGCAAGTTAGGGGAGGAGGATAATACTTTCGATGTAGTCTCCCCAGTACACCCCTCTTCATATTTTTCTCTTTTGTTCAATCACTACAAAAGAGGCCAATCAATGCTGGCCAAGTCAGTGGCTACATATTGATTCTCTTCCTGTTTGCCATAAACTACCGGTGCCACAGGAAGCAGTCCAATGGAAAACCTACATAAATAGATATAGAAAAAGAACCAGCTCTAGAAATTAAAATGGTTAGAGTCACTTTATAAATAATGAATATATTGTGATTGAATGATTGATTGATTTTACGGCTTTCTTTTTCTCCCCCTTCCTTTTTTCGCAATAACAATACTTATTTTTAGGGACCCCCCCATCTTCACATGTCAAAATTTTCCAAATGTAGCTGTTGGCCGATATCTGGGTACATGAAGAGACTATACTGTAAAAAAATGCAACTTTCTTGTACTTATTAGAAAATGAAAAAAGGAATTATGTGATATCCAGGATATGAGAGATTCCCAGAGAGATGTCCCTGCCCTTAATGAGAAATCACAGAGAAGGCTGCCATCGCTTGCCTGGACGCCGGAGCTTATCAGCAGGTCTCAGAGTTGAGGCCTCTGCGATATTGAGTGAAGATTATAAGCCAGATGGGCCACAAATTCTGTCAAGCCTCCTTGGCAGCTGCTCTCATTACAAAAGCCAGCGAGCCTTTTCCAAAAATAAGAATGTGAAGCAAATTGGGCTTATAGACCCTTATAATGCAATTGCACGCAGAGATAGGGGCCTGAGCGGGCAGGCAGAAATATTATTGATGGCTGGTGAAAACAGGGAATAAGATGTTATTAAGGCAACTCAGAGATAGATATCGATAGCTAATATAAAGCCTTTATTGGTTTACAGGCTCTAGGAAAAAGGGTTCACAGCTTCGACCCTTTACTTTGCTTTTAATTTCACTGGAGGTGCAGAGTTTATGAATAAAACATAACTTCACTTATGATTCTGTTATTAGTCACCACTTTCTCTGTCTCTTGTTCACCAGAAGCAAGGAACACACACTAACGTCACGAACCTTAGAGGCTCTTTCCGAGGAAGGGAATTATATGCGTGTGTATTGGAATGAAGAGGGCACATTTTATGGAAACACTGAAAATCAAAGAAAATAACAAATTGTGTATAAAAGAAGATTTCTAGAACAAAATACCAAAACACAATATAACATCAAAACAGCCTACATAATAAAAAGAGAGGATAGTTTGCATGACACAAAATCTCAAATTAACAGGAACAGGAAGAATCCCAAACGTCTTATGAGTCACTGTTCTAATGCTTAAGGAAAGCAGGTTCTGAAACGATATTGACTTGAGAATAGGGGATCATATGGAGGAATTAATTATTAGTTTTTTCAAACTTTGCATATTACAAGTGGGACTGATCTTCAGCTCCCATCTGCCAGGCATTGCCATGATGGTGACAGTTTTGCTCAGTTTCTTCTATTATAAAAAATAGCTTAAATGCATTTAAAACAGACTAATCAGCAATGTATTTAATGGGGTATTACATAATCACTGCACTTCTTTCTAAGTAGTTTTAAATCAGAATGATACAACCCAGTTTGTGTTACAATTAGTTGAAAAATGGAGCTCAATTTGCCCCTTCTTCCTTTCTCATTTTATACCCCCCAAAAATATTGAAAGCCCAAGGATGGCATGTTTTACTTGCCAATAAGCAAGTAATTGGATAAGATTTTATGTACATCCTGGCCTACATATCTGTGGGTTCTGCATTCTCCAATTCAACCAACTGCTTATTGGGAATATTTGAGAAAAATATCGTGTCTATACTAACACAATGCAAGCTTTTTCTCCCTCATTGACAATGGAACAATACAACTGTTTACATAGCATTTACACTGTATTAAGTATTAAAAATATTCTAGAAGTAATAACACATATGGGAAAATGTGTGTAGGTCTTATAAATCTTCACTATTTTATATAAGCACTTGAAAATCCACAATTCTTTGTGTGTGTGTGTGTGTGTGTGTGTGTGTGTGTGTGTGTGTTATTTGCAATTGAACTCAGGGGCATTCTACCTCTGAGCTACACCCCTAACCCTTTTTATTTTTTGTTATTAGAAACAGGATCTGGCTCGATTGCTGAGAGTCTAGCTACATTGCTGAGATTGGTCTGATTTCTGTAATCCTCCTGTCTCAGCCTCCCAAGTACTGGGACTACATGTGGTACCCCCCCCCCCCCCGGCTGAATCCATACATCTTGATAATCACTGGGAGTCCTGGATCAAATCTTCCATGGATATGGGGTGATAACTGCGATTTGAGAGTACACATTTACTTTATCTGTGCATCCAACTGGGTTTTTAATTGTGTCTTTGGTTGGTTAAGTAGGAAAGCTGTTTGTTATTTTACACACTCCTACAAACTTAAGGACATGTTAAAATTTGGTCTTCACAAGGACCTGGTCTTCACAGACTTTAAACATAAACCCTTACCAGTTCTGTGCTTATGAACTCTTCCTCAGTGTATCACATATCAGCTGCAAGAGTACTATACCATGCAAAATTATCTAAAGAACTGCAAACTTTGCAGGCCCGGTTTTCACATTATTTAAGATCTAACTAGGTTGAAGTTTCATAAGAATTAAATTTTTTTCTTCTTGTTGCATCAGCAAATTTGTATGTGTGTGTGTGTGTGTGTGTGTGTGTGTGTGTGTGTGTGTGTGTTTGTACATGCACACACACATACTGTCTGGTGCTACAGATTGAACCTACGGACTCCTGCATCCTAAGACAGAGCTCAATGGATGAGCTATGCCCCAAGCTCCAGAGTACCTTACATATGATAAATATCAACTATTATCAAATCCTTTTTTTTTTTTCATTATTCCACAAGTTGCCTTTGTGTGTAGGGGAGGGTAGGTAATGGGGACTGAACCCAGGGCATTCTACTTCTCAGTTACATTTCAAGCCTTTTTTATTTGGAAATGGGGTCTCACTAAGTTGTGGAATGCCTTGCTAGTTTGCTAAGGCTGGCCTAGAACCCATGATTATCCTATCTCAGCCTCTCAAGTACTGGGATTACAAGGGTGCACCACCATGCCAACTTTTTATTTTGATGATTGTTTCCCTTGCTATGTAGAAATGCCTTGTCATAGTCACACTTACTTATTTTTACTTTTGTTTGCTATGGCTTTGGCATCCAAGCATCATTACCAAGCCCATATCAAAGTATTTTCCCCTGTGTTTATCCTGCTTTTCAATTTTTGTTTTAGCTTTCAGTACAGGTTTTTCACTTTCTTAATTAAATATACTTCTAAATATTTTTTTAATTTTTATTTTTATTCATACATTGTAAGCATACATCTTTGTTAGGTACAAATTGACAATGATATATGTGCTCACAATTCTCATTTGACCCCTTCCCCAAATTCCCACCCCGCTCCCTCGCTCTCCCTCCCTCTCAAGTTCAGTTTAGTGAGTGACCTGGATATACATTAGTGTGCCCCCGCCCCCGTCCAACCCCTTTGGTTAAATCAACTTCTTTGCTTTCAAGAGTCTCTCCTTTTTCATCTGGAGACTCTCTTATGCCCCATCTTCTCCCTAGCATCTGCATATTAGGGAGAACATATGCTTCTTTACTCTTTGTGACTGGCTAATCTCACTTAACATAATGTTTTCTAGTTGCATCCATTTCCCTGCAAATAGCATGATTTTGTTCTTCTTTATGTCTGAGTAAAATTCCATTGTGTACATATCCCATAGTTTTGTAATCCATTCATCTGTCGATGGACATCTTGGCTGCTTCCATAGTTTGGCTATTGTAAATTGTGCAGCTATAAACATAGATACACATGCATGGGTCTGATAGTTTGGTTTCCATTCTTTTGGGTAGATACCCAGAAGTGGTATTGCTGGATCATATGGTATGGGTCCATTCCCATACGTCTGAGGATCCTCCATACTGTTTTCCAAAGTGGTTGCACTAGTTTGCAGTCCCACCAACAATGTATTAGAGTTCCCACTTCTCCACATTCTCGCCAGCAGTTGTTGTTGTTCGTGTTTTTTATGATTGCCATTCTGACTGGAGTTAGGTGAAATCTCAGGGTAGTTTTGATTTGCATCTCTCTGATTGCTAATGATGTGGAACATTTCCTCATACATTTATTGGCCATTTGTATTTCTTCTTTTGTGAGGTGTCTATTTAGATCCTTTGCCCATTTTTTGATTGGGTTATTTGCTTTCTTAGCTGTGATTTTCTTGAGTTCTTTGTGTATCCTAAATACTAGACCTCTATCCGAAGAGTAACTGACAAAAATCTTCTCCCACTCTGTAGGCTCTCATATTTTATTCTTTCTGATGCAATTTTATATGGAATTATTTTCTTAAATATAGTTAGTTATTTATTAGTGTATAAAAACACAATTATTTTTATGTGGTTGTTTGTATCATGCAACTTTATTGACTTTATTAGTTCAAATAGTGTTTACAATTCAGTATTTAGGGTTTTCTATATCAAATTATCTGCAAAAAGACAATTTCCTTCTTTATTATTTGGAAGCCTTTTATGTCTTTTTCTTTCTGATTACTTTGACTGACACTTCCAGTATCATTCATGGTGAGTAGAAGTGGTAAATGTGGGTATCCCTTTTCTGTTCTTGATCTGAAAGGAAAACTAGCTTTTTACTCTCGAGTATGAAGTTGGTGTGGGCTTGGCACACATACTATTTAGTGTCTAGAGGTATATTCCTTCTGTACCTGATTTGTTGTGAGTTTTTGTTATGAAAGAATTTTGAATTTGTAAAATGTTTATTCTATATCAGTTAGATAATTACATAACTTGATCTTTTATCAGTTAATGTAATGAATTACACTTAATTATTTGCCTATGCTCAACTATCCTTGCATTGCAGGAATAAATCTCACTCGATCAAGGTGTACAGTCATTTTCATGTGGTTTTGGATTTGGCTTGGTAGTATTTTCTTGGTGATTTTTGCAGATAGTTTCATCAGGGATATTGTCCTACAATTTTCTTTTATCAGTGTTGTCTTTGTCTTGGTTTGGTATCCTAGTACTAGCCTTGAAAAATAATTTTGAAATGTTCTTTATTCTTTGATATGTTAGAAGAGTTAAAGAATAAAGGATTTATTCCAATTCTTCCTTAGATATTTTGGCAGAATCAACAAGTGAAGCCAACAGATCTGGGGCTTTTCTTTGTTGTAAGTTTTCATTACTAATTAAATATTTTTACCCGTTATTTCATGATAAAGTTTTGGTAGGTTTTTGTGTCTAAAAATTTCTGCTAAGCAATCTAATTTATTGCTGCAAAATTACTGATAAAATGTCTTTTACAGGTCTTTGTATATGTATGATATTTATTGTAATGTCTCCACACATTTCTCTTAAAATTTTGATTGCATCTTATAAGTTTAGGTATATTGTACTGTCAGTTAATTTATTTTTATTTCTCTTTTGATTTGTTTTTAAACATATTGGCTGTCCAGAAATGTGCTAATTCCCACAGACTTGTGAATTTTCAAGTTTCCTCTTTTTATTTATTTCTAGTTTCTAAAAAATTGTGTTTAGAAAATACACATTTATTAATCAGTCATCTTAAATTCTGTTAAGAATCATTTTGTGGAATAACATTATCTTCTCTGGAGAATGTTCCATGTGCACTTAAGAAGAATATGTATTCTGAAGCTATTGGATGGAATGTTCCATTTATATCTATTAAATCTATTTGTTGTTGATTGTAGTTAAAGTACCACATTTCCTTTCTGATTTTTTGTTTGAATGATCTATCATTTCTTGAAAGGGAAATATTGAAGTTCCCATTTATTATTGTATTACTTTCTATTTTTCCCTCAATTCTGCTATTACTCTGTATTGAACGTTGAGTTCATACATTTTTATAATTGTTATATCTTCTTGATTTATTGTCTTTGTATTATTAATGACTTCTTTCTTTCTTGATACAGTTTTTTTTTTTTTTACCTAAAATTTATTTTGCCTGATATAAATATAGCTATGTGTGCTCTTTTGTGGTTTCTATTTGCAAGGAATATTTTCATCTTTTTACTTTCAGCTTATGTATTTTCTTAAAGCTAAAGTAAATTTCTTGTAGACACAATGTAACTGAGTTTGTTTTTTTGTTTTGTTTTGTTTTATTGTTATTGTTTAGATTCATTCAGCATCTCTATGTCTTTTTCTTTTATTGAAGTATTAGTGTGCTTACATTTAAGCATTTTTTATAGGTAAGGACTTAGAATACCATTTTGTTGATTGTTTTTCAGTTTGTCTTTTTCTTTTTTTCTCTCCTATCTTTCTTTTGAACTGACAATTTCTCTAGTAGTTCATTTAAATTACTTTCACTTTTGTGCATGTATTGTAGATTTTTACTTAACCTATGGTTAACATGGTACTTATATAAAATATAGTTATAACAATATGTTTTTATCTGATAAAACCTTAAAGTCTATACAACTCAATACTTTCACTCCATTCTCTAAAATGTTATGGTTTTTATATCACAATATGCTTCTTTTTATATTATATAGACATGAACAAATAATTGTAGCTATAGTTATTTTTGATACTTTTGTATTTATCTTTACCAGTCAGTTATTTCCTTTTGTGTGTCTTTTTGTTAATCAGAATTCTTTCATATTAACTAGATAAACTCATTTTTAGCATTCCTTATAAGGCAAGTACACTGGTGAACTCCATCAAAATTTGTCTGAGAAAATTTTTATCTCACCTTCATTTCTGAAGAACATCTTTGCCAAGTAAACTATTCTTGATAGGTAGTTTTTGTGAATTTTTGTTTGTTTATTTTGATTTTTTTAAAATTTATTATTATTATTATTATTATTATTATTATTTTTTTTTTTTAGCATGGATTTTTATACATTTCTTGGGTACAACAGGGTTAATTACACATTTTTGTTGGGTACAAGCTAGTACAGGTAAAGACATCCATGCACATATTTCTCATTAACACTTCCCCAATTCTCACCCACCCTCCCCCTATCTCCTGGTCAGTTTAGTGATTGACTTTGATGTGATCTTGTAAGTACATCATGCTCATTAGGGTGTCCCCCCTCCTCCCATTACCTTCCATTAAGTCAAATTTTTTGTTGACCTAAGAATTCTCCTTCACCTGGAGTCCCTCTTATGTCCCATTTTCTCCCTAGCTTCCACATATTAGGGAGAGCATTTGATTTTTAACTTTTAGTGACTGACTAATCTCACTTAACATAATGTTTTCCAGTTCCCTCCATTTCCTTGCAAATAACATGATTTTGTTCTTCTTTATGGCTGAGTAAAATTCCATTGTGT
>PVLC010003562.1:84418-95964 GCA_004027655.1 Graphiurus murinus | reverse complement strand
ACCGCAAAAAAAAAAAAAAAAAAAAAGTTAAATTAAAGGGCTAGGGGTGTACCTCAGAGATAGAATGACCCTGGGTTCAATCCCCAGCACCAATATACCTGTGTGTGTGTGTGTGTGTGTGTGTGTGTGTGTGTGTGTGTGTGTGTGTGTGCCTGGGAGATGTTCTGCCTGTGGGATATTCAGCAGTACTTCCCCTGGCCTGGACCCACCCGGAGTGGAGGCTGATGAGATTGAGTGAATAAATGACCATCTGACAACCCTCCAGGGGCTGAGAAGAGGAGGAGGAGGTGCAGGGGACGGAACCAGTGGCTTGGGTCAGCCCAGTTCCTCTCCACCCACTCCTAGCTCTGTATAACGTGGTGAGCAACTTAGTGAGACCCTGTTTCAAAGCCCCACCTTGAGCCACCTTGAGATAAGGAGGAACGATCCAGAACAACCCCAGCTTGATTCTCACCCTTCTTAGATCAGGGTAGCCTGTAACACTTACGCTCAGAGCTCCAATTAGCCCCCAGGATATAAAATCCAGCACAAAATGCTTTCCAGTCCCTTAGCTGTGGTTCAAAGTGGGGCAAGGAGGACAGGTGAGACCTCACCTGCCCAGGGAAGTCACCTGAACATTGGGCAAGTGGCTCGTCATGAGTCCCCGGCTTCTGCTGTTTTTGTTACCTATCCGTGAGTGATGAAGTCGAGCGGCATAATTTGTGCATCCCTCCTGTCTCTGGATTCATATTCTGATATCTGGGTTTACAGAAACCTCCTGCCAGATCTAGGAAACCAAATTAGCCTCCTCCCTGGGGAGGGACACAGGTGCATGGAATTCTGCTTCAGGGAGAAAAGATTTCAATTAGGAAATTGAAAGCAGAGGAAGTGGGGTTGAGAGGTGGGCTGGGCGCTATGGAATTCACTCCAACCCCAATCTCTGTGGGCGATGAAAGGACTCCAAGCTATACTGTGAGCCTGAACTAAGAGAGGAAAAGTGTGCTCACTTTGCTGGTCTCCATGAGCATCCCATCACTTCATAGCACAGGGATTGTCCATCTGGCGTGGTGGTGCATGCTTGTAATCCCAGTGCTTGGGAGGCTGAGACAGGAGGATCATAGGTTCATAGACAGGAGGATCATAGCCAGCCTCAGCTACTTAGTGAGGCCCTCCGCAATTTAGTGAGACCCTGTTTCAAAATAAAGAATAAAAAACAGGGCTGGAGGTGTAGCTCAGAGGTAGAATGCCCCTGAGTTCAATCCCCAGTACTACACACACACACACAAAAAAAGGAAATGTCCAGGGATTGCCAAACTAGACCCACTGGCCAAATTCTGTTGTTGTAACAAAATACTTGAGACTGGGTACTTTTTTAAATAAAAAGATGTTTATTTAGCACACAGTTTTGGGAGCTGGACATCCAAGATCAGGTGAGGATATCTCTTCAGCCCCTGGCGAGGGCCTCGAGGTGGACAGTATCACAATAGCAGGAGTGTAAGTGAGAGAGATCACAAGCCAGAGAGATCCAGGGGCCAGGTGTGTTCTTTTTATAACAACTCTCTGGCTTGTGGGAACAAACAGGTCATGCGAGAACTGTATTAATCCCTTCTGAGAGTGGTACCCCAATGACCTAACCACCTCCCACTAGGCCCCACCTCTTAAAGGGGCCTCTAGCCCCAGCACATGAGCATTTGGGTGACACACTCAGAACATATCCAAACCATAACAGATACCTCACAGGCTAAAAATGGTTTTATAGACTTATAAAAGATTAAGAAAAAACAAGGAGATGGAGGAAGAAAAAGAAGAGAGGAAACAGAGTCTCTATATGTGACTCTTTAAGTCTAAAATACATACTGCTGGACATGTTAGTGATCTGAGTACTAGGGAGCCTAAGATAGGAGATCGCAAGTTCGAGGGCAGCCTCAGCAATTTAACGAGATCCTCAGCAACTTAGCGAGACCCTGTTTCAAAATAGAAAATAAAAAGGGTGTAGCTCAGAGGTAGAGTACCCCTGGGTTCAACCCCTGTACCAATTAATTAATTAATTAGTTTATTAATTAATTAATTGATACTATCTGGCCTTCCCTATATTCTAGGTACCCCACCTCCATTAAGGGCACTATTCCAAAACAGCTGAGACAGTGTCACCAAGAGCAAGACGGTGATCTGTTTTCTTCACTGCCGGATGCCCAGTGTGTGCGATCACATCTGGCACATAGAATCATTCCGTAAACACTTGCAGAGTAAAGGAAAGGATAAATGCATGGTTGAAGTAGAGGAAAGCACTTGGTAACCTATAAAGTCCATGTGCAGCTCAGACAAAAATATATATGACGTTGAAGTCCACCGAGCCTTCTTGCTCTGGAGGGGAGGCTGGCCTCTGTCCTTGGACAAGGCGCTGGGCTTGTTCTGGGAGAGCACACTTTACTCAGAAGCAGGGCAAATCTCTCCCCAGGAGTCAGGAGCAGAGGGAAAATAGCAAGGAAGAAACCTCATGCAGAGAGGTTCACTCTCCGAGGTTCCTCTTGTTGGGGTGCACATAGATCTCCTGGGGAGACAATTAGGACACAGATTCTGAATGCATAGGCATGGGATGGGACCCAAGAATTTGCATTTCTAACCAGCCCCGGGTGCTGCAGCTGCTGCTGCTTCAGGGACCACACTTGGCTAGAGCAAGGATGTCAAAGTGCTCTTCCTCATCCCGGGGGCGTCTCTGCAGACACCAGTGCGCTACTATAGAAATATGGTAGAAGCAGCCGGGCGTGGTGGCGCACGCTTGTAATCCCAGCATTTGGGAGGCTGAGACCGGAGGATCCGGGTTCAAGGCCAGCCTCAGCTACCTAGTGAGGCACTCTGCAACTTAGTGAGACCCTGTTTCAAAAAATAAAGAATAAAAAATAGGGCTGGGGGTATAGATCGGAGGTAGAATATCCCTGAGTTCAATCCCCAGTACCACAAAAAAAAGAAAGAAAGAAAGAAATATGGTAGAATCCCCTAGACTCAAACAAAAGAATATTCTCAATGCTCAAGGGATTGCTGAACTGGAGGTAAACAGGCTCCAGGTATCCTGCAATCCAGCAGCTAATAGGGAGATAGGCGGGAGGGGACCCCCGAGAGCAGGAGCCAGTGAGTTCTGGAAGGGCGCGACCTGAGATGACCTCGCTGTCCTGTGTTGCAGTTCCCTTCTGTCTTCTGGGGCCCTAGAGTTCACTCTGGCCAATCCCATTCTCATATGAATGCTGTCTGGACAATGCAACGAAGGGCTGCTATCAACGCCGGGGCCAAAGCAGCCCAGTGAAGACTGTCAGAGCCCAGAAAAGAGGCTTGGAAGATGACGGTGGCGCCAGAGCATCAGTCCGGAGCTCCAGGTGACAGGTGGCACCCGGAGCATCGCAGCCACCACCGGTACTTGCAGAAGGTGGAGAATTATTTCCCTTCACCTTCCTTGGAGGTTCACTAAGTCAATGTCATTTTCAAGAAAGTGCTGGCTTCCTGCGGCTGGAGAACTGCAGAGTGCACAGCATCATGTGGGGCGAGATTACTAGTCATCCCCGATGCCCGTGGTAACAGAGTCCAGGATTTTTAGCTGGAACGTGGCTACCCTGTGTGAAAAATGGACCCACTGCGGAACTTCCTTTGCAGCTAGGGATGGTCATGTGACCAAGCTCTGGATAAGGGAACACAGTAGAAGTGTGGAGGTGACATTTCAGTCCCTCTTTTCTTTTTTTTTTTTTTTTTTTTTTTTTTGCGGTACTGGGGATTGAACTCAGGGGCATTCTACCTCTGAGCTATACCCCCAGCCCTATTTTTTATTCTTTATTTTGAAACCGAGTCTCACTAAGTTGCGGAGTGCCTCACTAGGTAGCTGAGGCTGGCCGCGAACCCGGATCCTCCGATCTCAGCCTCCCGAATGCTGGGATTACAAGCGTGCGCCACCACGCCTGGCTCAGTCCCTCTTTTCAAAGGAAAGGGAGGCTTGCCCCTTCCCGTTGCGCTGCCCATTGGCTGGAAGGCAGGCGTGCCAGTGTTCCATCCTGGACTGGGCCAATGGCACCTAGGGATGGCAGAGACACAAGGTAGAAAGAGCCACCCCCTCAAGCCACCTCCCTCCCCCGCACCCCGCATCTGGACTCAAGTGAGACAGAAATCAACCTCAGTATTGTTTTAGCCACTGTTTCTTCAGGGTTTTGTTTTGGTTGTTTTGTTTTGAGGAACTGAGTGTTGAATTCAGGGGCATTATTCCTCTGAGCTACACTCCCAGCCCTATTTTTTATTCTTTATTTTGAAACAGGGTCTCACTAAGTTGCAGAGAGCCTCACTAAGAAGTTGAGGCTGACCACGAACCTGTGACCCTCCTGTCTCAGCCTCCCAAATACTGGGATTACAAGCGTGAGCCACCATGCCTGGCTTAATTGTTTAGACGTGAAGTTCACGGCAAAGCAGTCTGCAGCCTCCTGCAGCTCACCTTCCCCGCGGCTTGGTTGCATCAGGAGGCCACCGGGAGCGACCAGCCCACAGCGGCCAGGTGTGCGACAGCGCACTCCGTAATGCTTGTACAACAACAGAACCAGCAAACAGCACGCTTCTCAGAACTGATCCCCGTCATTCAGCAATGCCTGACTGCCCTCCATTTAATCTTCATGACCATCCATCAGGGAAAATGCACTCAGTATCTTAGTCATGAGATCCAGGATTAGGGACTTCCAGCCATTTGCATGCGGTGACCCAGGAGCTGAGTAGCACCAAGTCAGGCCCACGTCATGCCAAAACTATAACCTCACCCCTAGCCCTGCGGTTTCCAAACCGTGCTCTATAGAACCCCAAGGGTTCCGCTGAGTTTTTTCTGGGAACAGTCATGGACAGGGGTTGTGACTATGAGGAATCTAGGGGATGGTTTTCACCATGAACTAAAGACACGTCCGAGATTAGGTAAGAGAGACTGAGGGGACTTGAAGATCGGGGATGAGGGACAACCAGTTTGGGGGATAAACTGCAAGATAAAGGTGAAGCCAGAGGAAGCCCCTAAAACAAATGGCCCCGGGGGACCATTTGGCCCATAGTACAGGTGTGCCAGGTAAACCCCCTCCCCTCTCGGGGCCCCAAGATACCCCCCCAAGGGGTGCTCAAAATACAAATGGAGCTCTAGAAAAGTAGAGTCCTGTATCTTCTTTAATATGTCTCAGTTTGCCTGAAGATTCATATCACACACATGAAAACAAACACAGAAACCAAAAAAGAAAAAAAAAAGCATCTTGGACAGCTACCAAATGTTAGCTGGAATCCTTTCTGAATAATAAACATTGGCGGAGTATTTTCAACATCTTTTTTATTTTCTGGTTTTCTCCATGTTGCTCAATGAGCATTTCATAAACAGAAAACACATTAACGAGACAAAGTGGTTTCGTTTTTGTGTTTAAGAAACAGAAAGTCGGGGGCTGTTCCAGTAACTGAGGTTGCCGCAGTGTAAGGCGATTGGCGGGACCCTAGAGACAAAAGACCCCAGAGACAAAAGACCCCGAGGAAGGTTTATTAAAGGGAAGCTGCCGGGCTCTCTCGCTCAGGAGAGCAGCCGCAGTAGGGGTCTGCGAGAAAAGTTTTACAGCAGGGAAAGCAGGGGAGGGGGTAGTGCCTGGTCTCGGGAACAGCTGGGCCCAGAAGCAGGGGAAAGGGTACAGCCTGTTGCTTATGGGTGGTCACGGCTGACATTTGTGGTCAAGGTTGGAACGCTCCTGCAATGGCTCCCTAGGTTGGGTTAGACTGCCCTATTTTGACTTGTTATGGCGCAGTTACGTCTTTTAGTTTTACCACCTGAGGTTACTTGTACTACCCACTAGGTACCCTCTGACCTGACACGCAGTACATCTAATGTTACCAGAAATTGCCATCTGGTCATTTCCAGTCTGAGAACAGGACACTCTTTGTCCTGCCCGGCACTTGCTAGCCAGAGGGAGGAGCCTCTGCAGGGATAAATAGGCTTCAGCGCTGGGGACCCGCAACACTCCAAGCAGCTGCTTCAGAATCCAGCCCGTCCACCCGCTCTCCAGCAGGTAACCCACGAGGCTCTCATCTCAGGGGAAGGACTCTGTTTCCCCAAACAGATCCCAGAGATTGTGGATGGGGCCGGGGGGCAGGAGAGGACCAGGGGATGGGCCGGTGCACAGGGACAGTTCTGGGGCAGCCACTGATTCGCCATGCTCCTCCCTGGCTCCCTGCTTACACCCTGCGAAGGGTGGAGGCGCCAGGGGGTGACACTTGTGGGTTCCAAACAGGGCCATCTGTGTGTCTGACCCTGGGGGTGCTGTCCCTTGCCTGGCACAGGACACCGCCCTTGGAACAAGGTACAAATGTGACTGCTGCAGTGGGGCCCTCCGGGCAGAGGCAGCAGGTGATTTCAGGGTCTCCGTGGGACTCCACTTGCCTGCCAAGGGCCCTGTCCAAGCAGACAGACAGACCCATTGGTCTAGTAACGGAAAGACGGACTGCTCAGAAACAGAGCCAGACCAACATGCCTGAACGCACCAGGCTGTTTTCTCTGGAAATAGTTTTGGGGGAAAATATTGTTGAACGCTTTTCCAAAGAAACTATTTTATCAGCCTGAAGACAAGACAGTTGAGGGAGCCAAGCTTCGGCTGTCCCTGGACTTGTGGGGCGTTTCCGTCACCCAGGGCGCCAAGCAGCCCCACTCCACCGCCTATGCTCCTTCCTCCCAGCACCCCAACTTCTCCTCCCCTCCACCCTCTTTCCTCTCCCTTCCCCCCGTCTTCCCACCGCTCCGGCTGTCCCCTTTCTCCACTGAATGCTGGGACAGAGAGGGCAGAAGCCCAAGGTGACACATAACCCCGCTGGCTGCAGACCTGGTCTTTGGGTCAGCCCCTGGGGTTCCTGGTGCAGTGGGAGCCAGGCACCCGCCTCCATCACCTCTCTCACTCAAGCCAAGGGACAGCCGCCGAGCTGGGGACTGAGGCCCAGAGAGGTTCCGCCACTTGCTTGTCAACACACCGCGATCACAAGGGGCCAAAACAAAGTCCTAGCCCGTGTCGCAGAAACCCTAAATGGCTGCTCTGCTTTCCCTGGCAGGGGCTGAACAAAGTGTTCTGCCTTCTGTTGGTCCTTCTGGGTGGTCAGGGCTCGGGCGTGGCACCAGCTGTTTTCTGTGCCCACTCTCGATTAACCCTCAATAGACCAAAGCAGCACGCCAGAGGGGGCCTGCTCAAGGCATACGGCTGGTCATCCGTGCTCATCCATGGGGGATACAGAGTGGGAGGGGAGAAGAAGGCATTCTAAGTGCACATGTCTCCCCAGCTCCTCCCCTTGCTGGCTGTGTGACTGCAGGCCAGTCCCTTCCCTCTCTGTGCCTAGTTTCTCCATTGGGAGAAAAAAATGACAAAAAAAATTATTGCACTTACCTTCAAGGGAAAAAGGAAGCACAACATGTATTAATGTACATCAGATGCCCAGGAGAGTACCTACCCATGGAAGCCACCCACCAAGCCAGCAAGGGACAGGAGAGTGAGGACAGAACACAGACCAGGGGAGGCAGTGGAGGCTGTCACACACCACCTCGCTCCACCACCCCCAGACTGAAAGGATCTTTGCTTTTCAGAGTGGAGAGTGGAGAGAATGTCACCCCTCCTGGCTCTAGGACTCTTGGTGGCCACGCTCTGCCCTGCTGTCCTCTGTCACCAAGGTAGCACGCTGGACCTGGAGGTTCTGGCCCAGGCGGACCAAGACACTGGACACCTGGACGCGCTCAGATTGGCCTTCAGCAATGCCGACTTTGCCGTCAGCCTCTACAAACAGTTGGCTTCCAAGCCTCCCAATAAGAACATGGTCTTCTCCCCGCTGAGCGTCTCCTCGGCCTTGGCCTTCCTGTCCCTGGGGGCCCGCGGCACCACCCTGAGGGAGATAGTCAAAGGCCTCAAGTTCAACCTCAAGGAAACGCCCGAGGCGAAAATCCACCGGGGCTTCCAGCAGCTCCTGCGCACGCTCAGCCATCCCGACAACCAGCTGGAGCTTGACATGGGCAACGCCATGTTTGTCAATAAACAGCTGAAGTTGCTCTCCAAGTTCGTGGAGGACGCCCAGGAGCTATACGCCGCCCAGGCCTTTGCCACCAGCTTCCAGAACCCTGCCGCCGCGGAGAAGTTCATCAACGACTACGTAAAGAACAAAACCCGGGGGAAAATAGTGGATCTGGTCGATAACCTGGACATGCAGACGGCGATGGTGCTGGTGAATCACATCTTCTTTAAAGGTGAGTGCCTGGCCCAGGAGCAGGAGGAAATGGACCACAAGTTCTGAGCCTTTGGGGCTGTTTCTGTCCTGGCTCCGGGAACCAGGGGATACCAGAGAGGAGGTGCCCACGGCTGGGGGACCTGGGCACCAGACCCCACCCTGCCTGTAGGCATCCTCTCTCCCATTGAGGGGTGGGGGGTCTGGATTTCAGACTGTGACTCTAGCACACACCCTGGGTGCATCCCATCAACCTTCTGTCTAGGAACGATGCTTTTAATTCTGGTGTAAGCTGGTCCAGCAGACAGAGGGAAGGGACTCTCTTTAAATCCCATCAGGGCAGGCAGAAACAAAAGCCCAGCCCTTGCCCAGTCGCAGTGGGACCTGTCTTCTGAAAGCTTCTGGCCTACACATGTAGGATGGGCTCTGTCCTGTCCAGGGACCTCATCTCTGGAGGGGGTCTTGGCGGGGCTGTGGGTGCCTTCACAGGGGACAACATGGATGGCCCTAAGGAGCCCAGACACCCTGAGGTTCCAGGACTCTGCCCCCCCACCTTGAAAGCAGGAACGCCATATCCCCCCTTGAGGAAGAGCCTCTGGCTAGGGCAATATGCAACATAGGACCCTTTCCCAGGTGCCCATCCCACTGATAGAACTCGGCAATGCCAACCTGAGCCTGGCGGTCCCGAAGGGCAGAGTGCAGTGAGCAGGCCCATCCGCCTGATGGCGCCCGCGGTCCAGATGAGGGCAATAGAAGAGATGGGGGCTCACAGAATGACCTCTGAGTCAGGGGAGCTGTGAGGAGAGGGGGCACCCGTGGCCGAGCCCCGGGCAAGCTGCCGTTCCTGGGCCAGAGGGTGCATCTGTGAAGGGAGGCTTGGGGCCGGATCTCCCTCTAGCTAGTGCTCTTTTGAGCTTTGGGTTCTTCCTGGTTTTCCTCTTACCACCCGGCTCTGTGCTTGGACTCTCCTCCGCAGCCCGCTTTCCGCTCCCCTCTGCCTCTAACAGTGGAAACCAGGCAGGAGGGAAACAGCTGGGCAGGGATGTTCTTCATTTCCCCCAGGAACTCCCCCAGGACCAGCCCTGTGGAGTGCGTCCTCCTCCTCTCTGTCTGTTGACCCCTCCTCGCCCCCTCCGGCTCCCATGATGCTCCTTGCTTCTGCCTGATTCCCTAACAGGACCCCAAAATGTGTATGATGGGTCACTGCTGAGGCTGTGGTGTGGACCTGGGGCTGGCTCAGAACAGTCCAGCGTTATTTCTTCTTCCCCGTCCTTTTTCATCCAGCCGGCCACAGGCACATAGGGCTACCTCACCAAGAGAGAACAGGGGCCAGGGGGAGGGGGAGGGGGGTATCATCAATGGGGAGGGAAGGTGGCAGAGTCCCCAGAAGGAAGACTGGGCCCAGTCACTGTCTCAGCCAGAGATCAGGGAGCGTGATTCTCAGTCTAGAGCCCAGAGATCGGGACTAGGGCTCAAACCCAATGGTAATGTAGTTGGACCTTGGGGACGAATCCCAGTGAACTGGACCTGGGATAGCCAGGAGGAGGGCTGGGTAGTCAGTCATCAGGAGGAGGCAGCAGAAGGAGGACAGAGGACGGGGCTGCCGTGGGCAGGGGGCTGGTTATATGTTCACATCCCTGCAAGCCCTCGACTCACAAGTCCTTGAGAAGAACCGAGGATCCCCGTTTCTCCCAGACTCCAGCCTGTCACCGCAGCTGTGCCTCCTCCCCACTCCCCCAAGCCCATCTCTTGCGCCCCCTATTCCTAGATCCTGATGACTTCTCATTCAGCAGAAGGAACCAGGTGTTGGCTTCCTAATCCCCTTTCGAACCCCGGCTGGTGTGGTTCTCTTTGTCCCCAGTGGCCTTTCTGCTGGCCAAGGTATTTTCTGAAACCCAGCCAGGGCTACCTCTAAGAGAGACTCTGGGACTGCCCAGCAGCTGGGCAGAGACGGGGCGGAGCGAGGCAGGGCTGCGCCACCGCTGGATCACACATCCTGACTGCTTGCTCCACCTCTAGGCAAATGGAAGATGCCCTTTGACCCCACGCACACCTCGGAGTCCAAGTTCTACGTGAACAAGGACCGATGGGTGAAGGTCCCCATGATGAACATGGATGACGTGAGAGTGCCCTACTTCCGGGATGACGAGCTCTCCTGCACCATGGTGAAGCTCAAGTATATAGGGAATGCCAGCGCGCTCTTCATCCTCCCCGACAAGGGCAAGATGGAGGCCGTGAAAGCCAAGCTGCGCCCGGAGACGCTGAGGAGGTGGATGGGCTCGCTGAAGACCAGGTGCGTCTCCTGGGGACCCCTTCCCAGCCCCTGACGTCTTGGGGTCTCGTTGGTTGTCCCTGGGGTACAACGGCGGGAGAGCCCTATGGAGATGGGTGGGATTCAAGGTCGTTTTGTCCTTTGCTGCTTGGGTGAATTTTTTTCCTCTTTAAGTTGATGATGTCAAAGCTGGGCATGGTGGCGTATGCTTGTAATCCCAGTACTTGGGAGGCTGAGACTGGAGGATCTGGGTTCAAGGCCAGCCTCAGCTACTTAGTGAGGCCCTCCGCAACTTAGTGAGACCCTGTTTCAAAATACAGAATAAAAAATAGGGCTGGGGGTATAGCTCGGAGGAAGAAATGCTCCTGGGTTCAGTCCCCAGTACCAAAAAAAAAAGACATGATGGCGTCAGTAGGACCAGGGGATGAGCCTTCCTCTGACCCCAGCACGCTCTAAGCCATGAGGAGTCTTCAACACCATCTCCAGCACTCAGCCACCTTGTCCTTGTCTCAGCTTCTGAAAGGCCGAGGGTGACAGAAAGAACCGGGGTCATCTGAGGCTGAGGAGAGATGGGCACAGAGTCAGCTCTGCGCTGGTTAGCATTACAGTCATCAGCATTCATTCGTTCAACGTTTGTTGAGTGACTCATAGAGCATCTGCTGCATGCCCTGCACTAATTTATACCATGAGGGTATATCAGAGACAAAAACAAAATTTCCTGCCCTGGTGGAGTTGCCTTGTCATTGAGGAAAGAAAGATGATAAAAATACATATAAGAAACCAGCCAGACACGGTAATGCCTACCAGTACTGGGGAAGACGAGACAGGAGAGGATTGCAGGTTCAAAGCCAGCCTCAGCAACTTAGCAAGATCCTGTTTCAAAATAAAAATAAATTAAAAATAAAAAACCCACAAGGACACAAGGACAAGAAACTGGCTGGGGGTGTAGCTCAGAGGTAGTGTGTGTGTGTGTGTGTGTGTGTGTGTGTGTGTGTGTATACACACATAAGTGTGTGAATGGGAGAGTAGAAGAGGGGCTACAAAGATGACCAGAGCTGCC
>PVLC010003562.1:62633-84318 GCA_004027655.1 Graphiurus murinus | reverse complement strand
TCCTAGAAGGCCTTGCCCTTCCTCCTCCAAGTAAAAGGGAGGGACGTCAGCAGGTTTCGGGAAGCCACGGGCCCTGAGTGTTGTTTCTAAGGTATGTCCCCGGGGCCCAGTAGAGAGCAGACTGGAGGGAAAGTCAGAGGCGGGAGACTAGCCAGGAGCTCGGCGTGGACATCCAGGCAGAGCCCTGCTGGCTGGTACCGGAGGGAGCTGCCAAGTTAGGAAGTAGTTGAGCTCTGGATGGGTCTTGAGCTGGAGACACCGATACCGAAGGGTGGGGGCAAAGCCAGGCAGAGCAGCGGCTCTGGGGGACCCTGCGGTAGGACACAGGAGCAGGCCCCGCTCTCCTCTGGGGCCCAGCTACCCACAGAAGGGAGAGCAGTGTCCCTGTCCACTGTCCTGTGAGAACGGATGGGAAGTGGACAGGAGCCACTTTATACGCCGCAAGGACAAAGGCTGGCCGCAACAGTACCAGAGGCTACAGCCCAGCGCCGACCACTGCCCAGGGATCCGGCATCTCCTGGGGCTACCCGACTCTCAGTCCCACTGCCCACTGGACCCTAAGAGACCCCAGGACATTGGGGTCCCCCTACCTGTCCATTTGCTCCTTCCTAAAGGCTCCCCCCGCTTCATCTCCAGAGAACAGCAGAGCAGGGGCTCAATGCGGAGTTCCAAATGGAAAGAGTATTCATCAAGCGCCTGTTACTCTCAAAACACTGAGGAAATAGGCATCTGCGTGTGCCTGGCCTGCACTGGGTGCTCAATAGCTACATGAATGAATGAATGAATGAATGAATGAATGAACGAACGGACAAATGAGCATGAAGAGGAACAGGATGCCTGCTTGCACGCTTGGAGCCCAGAGTTCAGTGGGAGACACAGCCGCCTTGTGTTTGATAGCCATAAGACCAGGCAGACGGCGACCAGAGCACTCCGGGGGTGGGGGGCAAAACAGAAACCTGCAAATGATGATGTCAGGACCCCCAGTCCCTGCCAATACAGCTGGATTCCTTGGCAGCCAGCCAGCCAGCCAGCCCCCGTCCTTCACGCCCGCCTCTGCTCCCGCCCCAACTCCTCCCTCACCTCGCAGGCTGCGCTGCACTCTGTGAACCTTCCTATAAGCTCTTCCCCCTGCCCCTCCCTTCAGCCAGCTAGCTCCTTCCTCTCGTCCACGCCCCTGCAGGAAGTCCTCCCGGTGCCTATGGAGCAGGCTGCCCTGGCACGGTGCCAGGTGTGTGCAGACGATTGCAGACACTGCTGGATAATTAATGAATTAAGGAGGATCAATACAAGGCATCAAGAAATGGTCAAGAAGGGGTGCTCATGAGCCGGGTGTGGTGGCGCACGCTTGTAATGTAATCCTAGTACTTGGGAGGCTCAGACAGGAGGATCACCGTTTTGCAGCTAGCCTCAGTTACTTAGTGAGGCCCTCCACAACTTAGTGAGACTCTGTTTCAAAATAAAGAATAAAAAAAAAATAGGGCTGGGGGTGTAGCTCGGAGGTAGAATGCCCCTGGGTTCAGTCTCCCCCCCAAAAAAGGGGGTGCTCATGGAGGAAAACAGGGAAGTCCACACTGTGAGCCGGGGGAGGCGGCCAAGGGTCCCGAGCTGTTCGGACACGGTCTCTCTCCTCCCCTAGGTGGATAGACAAGCTCTCCCTGCCCAAGTTCTCCATCACCGGCAACTACGACCTGAACAGTGTGCTGCCGAAGCTGGGCATCAGGGAAGTCTTCACTGGGCCAAGGGCCGACCTGTCAGGGATCACGGGGGCGAAGAACCTGGCGGTCTCCCAGGTGAGCTGGGCACTTTGAGCCTCTCGTCCTCTGGGCTGAACTCCATTCGGGAAGGCTGGGGGGAGTGGGGGATTCTGGGAATCTAGACTTAGTGCCAACACCTTCATGTCTCAGTATCCAATCACCCTCCGTGGGCCTCCCCCAAGCCCTGAAAGCTGGGTTGCAGCCCTGTTGTGTTTCAGGCGGGTCTCTGCACACACACGCACACACACACACACACACACACACACACACACACACCCCAATGTGCAACACAGGAGCTCACCATGGGGGAGAGCTGGGGCTTGGGATCAGACAACTGCAGGCGCTGTCCCCTGCTCCACTGTGGGGGCAGATAATTAAAGCCTCCCATCTCGATGTTTTTATCTGTGAGACGGGCGCTAGTTCCTGGCTTCTGCTCAGTGCCTGGCAGGAAAGGTCATGGTAACGGGTCACAGCGATGGCTTTACCACGACAGTCATGATGGAAGCCTGCTGGTAAATGTCCCGGCTCAAGACAGGGTTTCTAGAAGCGCAATGGTCAGGACAGAGGGGGCGGCACAGCAGCCCCCCCACAAAGACTCCTGTGCCCTGCTCACATGGAACCTTGACTCAGGCCTGCACCCCAACTTCCAAAGAGTACGGGGTTGGAGGGGCGCCTGCCAAGGAGGGACCGGTGTGGCCCAGGGGTACGAAGCCAAGCCGTCGAGCCCCAGGGAGGCTGGAGCAGCAGAGGCCGGAGCCGAAGCCGGCCGGGGATGCAGCCTCGTAGTCGAGGCCTCCAGACCTGGCCTGTGCCCCTCCTCCTCACAGTGGCAGATGTTTATTGACATTCTGGGTTCAGACAGAGAGGACCTGGAGCAGGGGGTCCCCTCTTTCCCTGTACGACTCTGGGAAAGTCAGTCACACCTCGATCTATGTGTAGATGCCAAATTAGCCGACCAGGATGTTGGGAGCAACAGACAAATTGAACAGAGACAGGCTGGCAGTGGACGGCTGATCCACTTAGCACCCTAGCAGCATGCAGGCAGGCTGCCTCCAGCGACTGATGCTCTGGTGTCCCCACAGGTGGTCCACAAGGCTCTACTCATCATGTCCGAGGAGGGCACGGAAGCAGCTGCCGCCACAGGGATCAAAATCACCTACTTGTCTGCACACGTGGGCCCGCAGACCGTTATGAAATTAAACAGGCCTTTTTTCATTATCATCATTCATGAAGACACCCAAAGCATCCTCTTTATGGCCCAAATCGTCAACCCCAAGCAAAACTAGGGACCCCCGCTAAACAGCGGGGCCCCCACAAGGAGCCATGGATGGAAGTCTGGAGCATGGGACTCTGGGCAGAGTGGCCGCGGGGGGCCTGGCCCTGTCTGCTCGTCCCCGAGGTGGTGACAGTGGCGGCCTTTGTGGCTCCCACCTGCACGGCAGCCTCAGGCTCTAGAGGGTCTCCTCGGGCCCTCCCTGGCTCCTGCCTGTGCCCCAGAACCACGCCCCAACCTCCCAGGCAGGCCCCTGAGGGAGGACGGAAGACAGAGGTTCTCAGGGACCAAACAGGAATGGCCAGTGATTGAAAGTCCAGACTGCCGGTCACTTTCTGCACAATTAAATCAGCTCTTAGACCGGATCTGTGGGCCTTCTGATGACCTCAGCAGTGTGCTAGACCTCTGACCAAACCTCAGTGCTACTCAAAGCTCTATCAAACCCTCCGTGGATATTACACGTAGAAATACTAGCTAAGATGAAGCCAGCGTGCTCCCTTCCCACGCCTGCTCTCTACCCTGTCCCTCCCATGTGTAGTTTTTTGGTTTTTTTTCTTCTCAATAAAATTACTCGGCCTCACTGTGATCTACCCTGAAATTCCCTCCTGCAATGATGTCAGAGACCCTCGCAGCCTCCCCTTTGGGGATCTTCTCATGCCACCCCTGGCTCTTGGCCCCTTCTGCTTTCCTCTTTAGCAGCCTGGCCACACCACAAGAGCTTTGCCCAAGTCCACTTGGACCTCAGACCCAGGACAGAGAGGGGGCTCTGATGCCCTAAAGCCCATTTCTGCCTCCAGGGCCAGCCGGGCCCCAATTCCAGCTTCACTCTCTCTCCCTCCTACTGCCTCTTACAGGGGCTCCCGGCCTGGCCGCATCTGGCGCAGCCCCTGACCCCTCCCTCCTGCATCTGAGCAGGGCCTGCCAGGACAAAGTGGGCTCTCCCCTTACTGCACCCCAGCACCCCAAATCAGGGAGAGTAGTTATTTGGGGGTTCCAAGACTGAGCCCCTCAACTCTCTCACCAGCTCCAAGGCCTCGCCTGACAGATGGGGGTTGAACCCAGAGACATTCTACCTCTGAGCCAAACCCCAGCCCTATTTTACTTTTTTTAAATTTTTTGAAACAGAATCTCTCTAGGTTGATAAGTGTCTCACTACTTGCTTATGCTGACCTCGAACCTGTGATTCCTCCCTGTCTCAGCCTCCCAAGTACTGGAATTACAATCATGTGCCACCAGGCCTGGCTCGGGGTATCTGGACACTAACAAATCCTGCGGTGCTGTGTGACTTTGGCAATGCCAGTGTGCCCTGACCTTCCGCATTGTGTGTGCGGGGCTCCGTCAACACAAGGGAGACACAGGGCATGGTGGGATGTGCATGTAACCCCAGAGGTTAGGGGGGCTGAGGCCAGAGGATCCCAAGTTCCAGGTCGGCCTGGGCCACTCAGCAAAACCGTCTCAAAATAAAATAAAAAAGGCCTGAGGGTGCAGCTCAGTGGTAGAGCGTCCTTGGTTCAATTCTCAGGACCACAAAAAAAGCAAAATAAGACATGGGAGCCAGTGATGTGATGGCCCAGAGGCCTCCTGACTACCAGGGACCAGCTTCCCCGGGTCAAACACTTTCCTGTGAGATCCTCCACTGCTCTGCCTAGAGTGAATGCCGTCAATGGTACAGTTGGCAAAGCCGGGAAGGGAGGGCTGGGTGGGTTGATTGGTTGATGCTGGGGATTGAACCCAGGGGCCTTCTACCTCTGAGCTACACCCCAAGCCTTTTCTTTTCTTTTCTTTCTTTTTTTTTTTTTTTTTTTTTTTTGTGTGTGTGTGTGTGGATGTGTGTGTGTGGTACTGGGAATGGAACCCAAGGGCATTCTATCTCCAAGCCACAGCACCAGGTATATTTTATTCTTTTAGTTTGAAACGGGGTCTCACTAAGTTGTAGAGGTCCTCACTAAGTTGCTGAGGCCGGTCTCAAACCTGTGGTCCGTCTGTCTCAGCCTCGTAAGTACTGGGATCACAAGTGTGCACCACCATGCCTGGATTTTTTTCAATATACTTTTATCGGTGCATCGTAATCACACATCACAGTGAAGTTCAGAGTGATAGGGCCACGGCTGCACACAGCACTTGCTGAACTTTCCCCGGCTTCCTCCCCAGGGCCCTTCCCCATCCAGGATACTGAGATTGGCATTGACAATTTCATACAGGTTCATAGCATCAATTGGAGTGTTCCCTTCAACAAGTCTAGACAGCAGATATTAACCCCGAGATAAAAATCATGGCAAGTTGGTGTTGAGCTTGGGTGGCCATCGGCTCAGGTGACCTGCAGAAAGAGCAGGTGTGGGGCTTCCTGTCTCCGGTAGGGAAGCACCTAGAGGCCGGTGTGCACGCATCCCGGGAGATGCTCAGAGCACACAGGGTCCTGGGAAGATCCTGGCTCTTGTGGGGACAGGACCTGGCTCTCTGACTTCGAGTCTCTAGACTGCCTGCGCCTGGGGACAGGGGAGGGGCAAGGAGCTCTGGGGCCTGGGGGCCACCTGAGAGCCAGAACACGCAACGCTTATACACAAGCAGTGTGTGGGAGAGTGCTCCTGCAGCCTCTGTGAGTACTGAAAGAATCAAACAAAATCTAGGGGTCCCGGGGTGTATCTCAGCTTCATCGGCTTTTGGAATAAACTACTTCCAACTCAGGAGCTCAAAACACAGCCTCCAGAAGGAGATCCATCCCCTGGCTTATCTGGTTTCTGGTGGCTGCCGGCACTCCCTGGCTTATGGGCACAACACTCCCGTCTTTCCACCTGTGAAGTCACATGACTGTGTCTCTTCTGTCCTGGTCAAACCTCTCCCTCCACTTCCCCCTAAAAGGACAGTTAGTATTTGGGGTCCACTCAGGTCATCCAGGATAGCCTTGCCATCTCAAAGTCCTTTAGTCTGCAAGCCAGGCGTGGTGGTGCCTGCCTGTAATCCCAGTACTTGGGAGACTGAGACAGGAGGATCATAGGTTCAACACTAGCTTCAGTAACTTAGTGAGGCCCTCAGCAACTTACTGGGATCCTGTTTCAAAATAAAAATAAAAAGCTGAGCCGGGCGTGGTGGCGCATGCTTGTAATCCCAGCATTCGGGAGGCTGAGACCGGAGGATCCGGGTTCCTGGCCAGCCTCAGCTACCTAGTGAGGCACTCCGCAACTTAGTGAGACTCGGTTTCAAAATAAAGAATAAAAAGTAGGGCTGGGGGTATAGCTCAGAAGTAGAATGCCCCTGAGTTCAACCCCCAGTACCGCAAAAAATAAAAATAAAAATAAAAAATAAAAAGCTGAGCATGGTAAGGTACGCTTATAACCCCAGTACTTGGGAGGCTGAGACAGGAGGATCACAGATTCATAGCCAGCCTCAGCAACTTAGGCCCTCTGCAACTTGAAAAACTGTTTCAAAATAAAAAAATAAAAATAAATAGGCCTGGGAGTGTGTAACTCAGATGTAGAATGTCCTGGGTTCAATCCCCAGTACCAAAAAAGAAAGGAAAAAAAAAGTCACATCTGCAAAGACTACCCTTCCTTTTTGTCACAAAGGTTACATTCACAGGTTCCCAGGATTGGGAAGTAAATATTTTGGGAAAGCTGTTTTCCCGCTTTCCCCAATGATCATGAGCAAAATAAGGAGGGGGGAGGGGATAAAAAAACTTTCAAATATTTCCTGAGGAGAGGAGTGGGGCAGGGGGAAGAAGGGAAAACATGTTTTATGGTCTTATCATATCAGCCTAGGAAACAGCCGTCAGATCCAGGTAGAGTAATACGCCATCTTGGATATTAGTGGGGAAATGGCACCTTTTGGTTGGAAAAAGAGTTGATACCTTGTTTCCAAGAACAATTGTAACATGTGTCCAATTGCCATCACTGAAGAAAGGAAGGAAAATATTAAGGGAAACAAATATATTTGACTTTTCAAATAAATATGAGGCAGAAATTAAGACAGGCTTGGTCAAAGTAGGGACTATAAGGAAAAGAGAAGGGAGTCAGTAGGAAAGAAGTACATCACAGGCATAAATTGTGATATAAGGAATATATGGCGGAGTGTCTTTTCCAAAGAGAACCATGGCACTATTTCCCATCTGCTATAGTGTGGATCTTAACTGTCCCCCCAAAGGCCCCCATGTTGAAGGCTTGAACAATTGGGAGGTGGTGAAAACTTCAAGAGGTGGGCCTGGCGGAAGGTCTTTAGGTCATTGAGGACATGCGTTGAGGGGATAGTGAGACCTCAGCCCCTTCTTCTTTTTTTTACTTCCATGAGGGTGTTTTTGTTCATATCTTCATCTTGTTTCCTTTCCAAAAGAGCTAATCAAACATGGACTGAAACCTCCAAAACCTCCTTGGAGCCAAAATAAACCTTTTTTCTTTGTAAGCTGATTATCTTGAGTATTTGTTATAGTGATGAAAAGCTGACTGATATACCATTCCACAACATGTCCTGGGCCCTCCCTCATCCAGAGATGAAGTCTATATCCCCTGTATTTGAACTCGATGGACCTTTATGATTGCTTCAACAAATAGCAGACAATGCAAGCAGAGTTTAGAACAACACTGAGGAAGCCCACACCAGATGCAGGTGTCCCTGGTGCATTGTCCCAGCTGCAGTCTTTGCTGAGAGTGCTCCAATCCCCAGATCAAACGTGTAGGAGCGAGGAATTCATTGTGATGGCTGCAGCCCCGCCACCCTGATGTGACCACAGGAGACACTCTGAGCACAATCAGCCTGGCCGAGCCTAGTCAAACTCGAAGGCTAGAACTGCAAGAGACATTACCAGTACATGATTGTTGTCTTGTGAAACGGCATTTGGTAAGGTTTCTCCCATAGCAACAAATAACTGGAACAGATCTTGGTACCTGGAAGTGGGGTGCTGCTGTGACAAGCCCCTTTGACAGGGGGCATTGCTTTATTGCTTTTCTCACTGGACAGTGGGCAGGAGCCAGAGGCCTCGAGAAGGGTCAGTGGACTCTAAAGAGCCCAGAGGAAGCTGTGAAGAGGGTTTACAGAGCATGATGGTAAATGCGGATGGACGAAAAGGAGTGTTTATCACAAAGTAAGGGGGAGGAGCTACACCCAGTCACCAAGGGGAACACAGCAGGGCGCTAGTGTGAGATTCATGTATCGGCCACTGCATACCGAGGAGGTACATTCAGTACTGGGGAACCACGTCACTCTGAAAACAGAAAATGTATTTAATGGATTTGGGAATTTCTACGCAGGGTGTTTCTAGCTCTTTTCTAGTGGCTTATCATCAAATTAAAGGAGAGGAAAGATAAGCTAAAGAAGAATCTATCAAACTTAAAAAGCCAGAACATTATGGTTTCAAAAATGAAGCTGTTTTCCCAATGTAGGCAAATTGGACTTCAGAAGTTCAGCGCATCAAAAGATGCCTTCGAGAGTGAAAAGACAGCCTACTGAAGGGGGGGAACTGTTTGCAAGTTGTATATCTCATAAGAGAATTGTACTTAAAAAGTCTAAAGGACTCTTACAACTCAAAATAAAAAGAAAATCCAATCCAAAACTGAGTAATGAATTTGAGCAGCAGTAATTTCTCTGAAGAAGATAAAAATGAAAGCAAAGGAAAGATATTTTCAGACAAACAAAAGATGAGACGATTCACTACCAGCAGACCTACATTACAAAAAAAGAAAAAGAAAAAGTTAAGGAGAGTTCTGAGTTCTTGGGCAGAAAAAAAAAAAAAGACAGATGGAAATTATAGCAATTAGTATCTAAACCTAGGAAAGAATATGACAAAAATGGTAAATAGGTAGGCTTTTTCTCATTTAGTCTCTATAATAGATAAATACAGCAAAAATAATTGCAGTTTCTTGTGGACTTGTTAACATATATATATAAGTAAAAGAATGACAAAGTAGCATGAAGGATAGAAATGAGAAAAAGCAAGTATTCATGTAAGATTCTTACATGTTCCTCAAAGAGATATGTTACTGGAAGGTATAGTGATAATTAAAGATTTGTATTGTAGCCGATGTGGTCGTGCACAAGTACTGTAATTCCAGTACTTGGGAGGCTGAGATGGGAGGATTGCAGGCTGAAGGCCAGCCTCAGCAATTTAGTGAGGCCCTGGGCAACTTAGTGAGACTCTATTTCAAACTAAAAAAAAAAAAATTAAACAGGGCTGGGGTTGTAGCTTGGAGGTAGAACACCCCTGGGTTCAATCCCCAGTATCACACAGACACAAAAAAAGATTTATATTGTAAGTCCCCCCAAAACTACTAAAAAATATAAAACTGAAGTATAGACAACAAGCTAATAATTGAGATAAAGTGAAAACATGAATACTACTCAAATAACCCCCCAAAAAAGAAATGGGAAAGAAACATAGCTGGACAAAATAGAAAACAAGTAACAAGTTATAAGATCTAAACCCAACCATATCAATAATCGTACTTTAATAACAAAATTCTAGACACCCATGCATTCACATAGTCATTCATTCACTCAGTAAATGTTTGTTGAGTACCTTCTAGTCTCACCTGACCCAGCAATTCCACGCCTAGACATCCGCTCAGGAATGGGAAGCAGGACCTCGGCCATCGCTGGTGGCCACGTCCATCACTGCCACTTCCTCACAAAGGCCAAAAGGTAGAACACACCCGGTGCCCATCCACAAGCGGACGGAGAAACAAAATATGGCATGTCTGCTAGGGAGATAAGATACCTGTTACACAGAGATAAGCACTGGGCAGGACTGGTTCAGGACGGACCTGAAGCACTGAGGGAAAAAGTTAAGCTGGCCTCTGTGGAAAAGAAACCACTGCAGCAAGGCACCTGAGGGGCTCCCTGAGACCCCCACCCGCTGGGAAATACTCCAACATTGCAAAACACAGATGTTCTAGGCTGGGGTGCAAAAAGAGCTCCCCAGATCCATATGCATGAGGGGGGATGGGCCACTCCAGACCCTCTCTCTGGAGCCTGACTTCTTTGCTCCATGACGTTTCCCAACCAGGGAAGCCGCCCTTTCAGGACTTTCCTGAACACGACCCCCTTCATCCGGCCTTCTTTTAAACGGTGCCCCACTTCCCTAACTAAACCTTCTCCATTTCCCTACTCATGCTTTCTTACTCTTGGAAGAACCAAGAAGTGCGGAGGAGAAATCACCTCCCTGTGATATTTATTTGTAGGAGAGGTTACTACCCTATAATAGAGCCATACAATATCGTGATGTCCAAAAAAATAAATGAAGTACTGATACAAGCCTCAACCTGGATAAACCTTGACAGGTGCGTTCATGGAGACAGAAAGCAGGCTAGCAGCTGCCAAGGACGAGGGGGAGGCGGGAAGTGGCTGCTGAAATCTCCCGTCGGGATTACTGAATAGCTTGAAACTAGGTGGAGGTAATGGTTATACAACATTGTAAATGCCCTAATTGTCACACTAATTTTATGTTATACAAATTTGACCACAGACAGAAAGGAGAGAGAGAAACAAAATGCCATGTGTATTTGAGAACCTGTTAGGGAAACTCGGTATTTTATAATCTTAAGAAATTATTGAGCTGGGCGTGGTGGCGCACGCTTGTAATCCCAGCATTCGGGAGGCTGAGACCGGAGGATCCGGGTTCGCGGCCAGCCTCAGCTACCTAGTGAGGCACTCCGCAACTTAGTGAGACTCGGTTTCAAAATAAAGAATAAAAAATAGGGCTGGGGGTATAGCTCAGAGGTAGAATGCCTCTGGGTTCAATCCCCAGTACCGCAAAAAAAAAAAAGAAAGAAAGAAATTATTGTTTTTAAAGGTATACTACCATGGTTCTAATTTTTTTTAATTCTTAGAAAATAAACTGATATGTAAGATTTGCCTCAAACATTCCAAGGATAGAATCAAAAAAAAGGTATCAAAAAAACTGATATGGTCTTTAATTGAAAAATAACTGAAGGCCAGACATGTACACACCTGTAATTCCCGTACTTGGGAGGCTGAGACAGGAGTTTCTCAGGTTCAAGGACAGCCTCAGCAAGTAGTGAGACTCTCATCAACCTAGGGAGATCCTGTTTCAAAATAAGAAATTAAAAAAAAAAAGTCAGACTAGAGGTGTAGCTTGAAGGTAGAACGTCTCAGAGTTCAATTCCCAGTACCACAAAAAAAAAAAAAAAGAGAAAAGAAAAAGAAAAAGAACTGGATCTGCTGAGGGGTGTACAGTGCTCATTCTACTGTTCTATTTTTGAATACTTTTGAATTTTTCCATAATAATTGTTTTTAATCCTATAGGCAGGACGGTACCTGACTCCTCAGTACTGAATGCCCCTCCTAGCATGCAGTAGGCACTGTCTAGTTGACAAAGTGACAAGTACATGAATCTCATAGTAGAGCCCTGCTGTGTTCCCCTTGGTGCTGGGGTGTCAACAGAGGTGACTGTGGGTTTTGGACCTCAAGACAAATAAAGGAGAAATAAAGTAATACCAAGCGTATCGGGTGAAGAGGAAGCCTGCCCAGAGTCCTGTCCCTGTGGCCTGTCAGAAGCCATCGTGGTGCCACCCGTGTCACCAAGCGAGCGCAGGAAGGACGGGCATGCAGCTGCCGAAGTTTTGCAAACACCCTCTCTGCTGGGTACATGTTAAGTACTGCCCGAGCCGCACCAAAGTGGAAAGGTCTGTTGACTTTCCTGAAGAGCCGGCCACCACCAGTCGCCAGATTGTCACTGGCCATTCAATGTGGAAAACACCAGAGCAGAAACGACCAAGCAACGGGGACGCTCCTCAGAGGCTAGAAACGAGACTCGAATCTCTGCGCGCCTGACAGTAGGTCCCCGTGAATGTGTGTGTCGGAAAAAAGAAAGAAATCGGGAGAGGGTGGAGGATCGCTGGGACTTGCTCACTTTTTCTAATGTTAGGAAACCTCCTGTATGGTGACCTTGAGCAGAAGGGAGGACAGGGGGGGAAACTGAGGTTCAGGAGAGTATTAGGACACCAGGCTGGTGCCAGAGCGCCCCCCTGCGGCCCGGCCTGCCTCTGCAGGCGGGATTTCCACACTGCCCTTTCTCTGTCTCTCCTGATCATCTTCCAGTGTCAGCAGAGAGGCCACCTCCTCCAGGAAGCCTTCCAAGAGCTGCTGACGCCCTTCCTCCCTCAGGCTCCCTGCTCCCCGTTTGCAGGGCGCCTGCCTTTGCCCTTTCCTCACCAAGCAAGACTCAGCTCTCTAGGGTTCAGTTGCTTACGTAGCTGGCCAGCTTCTGCCAGGCAGGGCCCTGGCCACCGGCCCCTCATGCCCTGACTGCAGCAGGGTGAGCGAGCTCCTCCCTGGGCCTCGGGTCCTCCACTGCACGGCACTCAGGATGGACGATGATGTCCTTCAGCTCAGGGCCTCAGAGAAAGCCTCAGGCCCCAACCACCAGGTCCTGCCAGTGTTCTTGCCAGCGAGGACAGAGGAGCAGACGCTGGACAGGACGCCAGGGGAGAGGGCTCATCGCCCGCCTGTGTAGCATGAGCTGCTGAGCCTGAATCTTGGGGTGTCTGTCCCCCTGTACCTGAGCCTCAGAGCCAGCAGCTGTGTCTCCCCCACTCCTCCCCAGCATGCAGCTCCAGCCCCGGTGCCTGGCAGATTTTTCATCTGCTTACTGAATGAATGAATGAATGAATGAATGAATGAATGAATGTTAAAAATAAGGGAATAGAGGCAGGGATTTCTCAGCAAAGCCATGATGTTCACCGAGGCAGATGACCAGGCAAAGGGACAAAGGGAGAGTGACCGCTTCTCTGTCCATAAATAAATTATATGGAACAAACCTTCGCAGACAGACCGGGCTCCCCCAGAGGCTGAGGGTCAGCTGATTCCTCCCTTTACACAGGAGGGAATCCAAGTCCAGAGAGGTCCAGGGCTGCCCAAGGTCACATGGAAAATCGATGGCAGGGCAGGGGCGCAGTGATGATCAAATCTGTCAATAATTAGCCCAAACCCCAGTGGACAAATGGGGCCAGAGGACTGTCGTGGTGCGTGGGGGCGGGGGAGAGCGCCGGGGGCCGGGGGCCAGGCCCCAGGGGGCAGGGACGCGCCCCTGCTCTGGAGGGAATGAGGCTCTGCAAAGGGCAGGCTGTGAACCATCTGTGGCGTGGCCACTGAGACTGGGGACTGAGGAACCGTGAGACAGAACGTCTACCCTCGGAGTGCTCACCTCCCAGCGTGGCAGCAAATCAATGTGGCGCCTGGTTCCAGATGGACACAGGAAAAACAGAGAGGGAGAAAGGGCGGCCAGGCAGAGGTGCGCCATCCCTGGGAAGGCGACCTGTGGGAAGAGAATGGAGTAAAGGCAGCAACTGAGCTGTGCAAAGGGTGTTCTCGGTGCCTGGCTGCAAGTGCAAGGGTCCTGAGGCAGAAATGAGCTCGGTGAGCTCTGAGGTAGCAAGAAGGCCACTGCAGCTGGAGCCAGGGGAGGGAGGAGGGTCCGAGGCGAGGTCAGGCTGCAAGGGCCACATCCCCTGGGGTCACCTCTCCTTTCCAGATCCCAGGACGAGGAGGGTCCTCCAAGTGTGGCGGGCACTCGAGGTCTTAAGCAGAGTCCACAAACCTGATTCACCTTTTGGAAGGGTCGCCTGGTCCTCGGTGGAGCCACAGGCCAGGCCAGGCGCTTGCACAAATAGACTCCAGGCTCCTCTGAGGACGTCCCCTGGGGCCAGAGCACCCGCCCCCCTCCAGGGCACCTGCGCCAGGTCCCGGGTCCCCTGCAGGGCGTGCCACCCCTGTGCATGCCTGCAGCCCTGCAACAGGGACTCTCAGCACCAACCCACAGTGCGGAAGCCGAGGTGCCCTGAGGCGAAGTGATTGGCTAAGTCGCCCAGCCCAGGTCAGCCCACTCCTCCCCCATCCCCCTCCCCACCGGCATTCTGCAAGCCCAACACCAGAGATGAGAACCCGGACTCACGAGCTAGGTGGATGCCCGGGGTCACGCTCTGAGGGCTGGTGCAGCCAGGGTGCAAAGAAGGCAGACGATGCTGAGGTTCAGAGTGGCTCTGTGACTTGCCAAGGGACACACGGCTTAGTGAAGCGCACTGGAGAAGGAGCCCCAGGGTCAGATGAGTCCCCTCTGTGTACGCAGGAAGCAGGAGGGTGGGGACAGGGCACAATAGGGGCCCCCTGGAAGCAGAAAGTGGGGCCCTCTCAGCCCATGGGAAAGACTGGAGAAAGACTGAGCCCCTGGGGACCCCCAGCACCTCCCAAACTGAGGGACAGGCGCAGGGGAGGCAGGAGGGCGCTATGACTCCAGGGGCTCCCAGCAGGTGCGGGAAGTAAGGACAGAGGACTGTGCCTCTCCTAACTGACCAGCCCCCAGCCCGGCGGGGGCCAAGTTCAAGGCCTGACTGCACCTCCCTCCCGCTGCTTGGCCTTGAGCAAGTCTCCTAACCTTTCTAAGCCTGCTTTCTTATCTGTCAAGTGGGGTGTAATGAAAGCTCCTCCCCCTTGGGGCTGCGGTAAGGATGCTGAAAGGACACACCTGGCCGATATTTACATGGTGCCTGGCACTGAGCAGATACTCTGCAAATCTTGAGTATTATTGTTGTTGTTATTATTATCATCATTACTATTATTGTAGTTGTTTTCTTTCAGGTCCTCTCCACTCTCAGACAAGGAAAGGATGGAAGCCCCTCGGTGGTGGCCGCTGGTCTCTGCGCTCCTGGTTGCAGCTCACTGTCCCGTCCTGGGTGACCAAGGAGACTCTGCTCTCAGGGCCCCCGGGCCCCAGGACAGCCCCCCCAGGCCCGCCCTGCCCTGCCACAACATTTCCGTGAGCAACATAGACTTTGCCTTCAGCCTCTACAGACAGCTGGCTCTGGCCGCCCCCGGGGAAAACATTCTCTTCTCCCCCGTAAGCATCTCGGCGGCCTTGGTCACCCTTGCCCTCGGGGCCCCAGCGGCCAGCAGGACCCAGATCCTGGAGGGCCTGGGGTTCAACCTCACCCTGGTGCCTGAGGCTGAGATCCAGGAAAGCTTCCAGGATCTGCTGCTCCGGCTCCCCACGCAGGGGTCTGGCCTCTTCCTCAGCACAGGTCAGCGCAGCTTCGGCGACCTGGGCCCCGGAGCCACCCAGGACCTGGGGGAGGCCCCAAAACACATCGAGGAGTATGTTGAGAAGCAGACCCAGGGGAGGCTCGGGACCTGGGCAAAGGACCTCGGGAGTGAAGTCACAGCGGTTGTGATGAATCACTTGCTTCTCAGAGGTAAGAAGTTGTGCAAACAACGGGCACCTCCATCAGTGCCTTGACCCTGCTCCCTGTGACCCTTAGGAAGCTTCCTCTCTTGACTGACAGGTAGAAGGCACTCCGGGTCTGCTCACTGAATCACTGATGCTTCTGCTTGAATATCTCTAGAGATGGGGAACTTGCCACCTACCACATTTTAATGCTACTTAGTGTGTTTGTTTTCAAAGGATTGTTATGGTTTGGATAGGAAGTGTCCATCACAGACATGGCGCTTGAAGGCCTGGTCCCCAGTGCCCCAGTGTTCGGAGGTGGGGCTTTGGGAAGTGATTGGATCATGAGGGTTCAGACCTCATTGGTAGATTAAACCACTGATAACTGGTTGGACAACTGGGGAGTGGGGCCAAGTTAGAGGAAGGAGGTCACCAGGGGCATGCTCACTCTCTCTCTCTCTCTCTCTCTCTCTCTCTCTCTCTCTCTCTCTCTGCTTCCTGGCTGCCACGAGCTGAGCATCTTCCCTCTGCCACACCCTTCTGCCATGATCCTCTGCCTCACCTCAACCCCGGAATGATGGAGCCAGCTCACCATGGACTCACCTCTGAAACCACAAGCCAAAATAAGCCTTTCTTCCTCTTCATTGTTCTCGTAGGGTAATTAGGTCACAGCAATGAAAAGCTGACTAGCACAAGGATTTTAACTACCTTTAATATGCATAAAACTCCCTAGGGAGCTTCTTTACAACATCCTATGCTTAAACAAGTGATCCTGATTGAGTGGATGGATGAGTCCAAGACCCAAGGCCCTGCCCTTAAAGAGGCTCTCCTCCACCCCACCTCTTTCTGCTGCATGGGGTCTGCGATCTTCACTTTGATTTATCTTACAAGCATCCCCTGAATTAAGAAGCATGAATTAAGAAGCATGGACTCCCTTCCTCCAGCAGGTCCCAGGAGACGTGAATAGATGCAGGAAGCATCCCAAAGCAGAGGGGTTGTCTCAGTCAATATTCCCACTACCCTCATCCAAAACAACTGGCCATGCAATGTAGAGGAAGGAAGATTATTTGCTAACATTTACGGAGATTTCAGAAGTTCAGACCATGTTAGGCCAGCCTGTGGAGCTCAGGGCATGGTGATGGGAAGGGGGGAGAGAGAGAGAGAGAGAGAGAGAGAGAGAGAGAGAGAGAGAGAGAGAGGGAGAGGCTGTAGGGCTCTGCTCTCATAACACGGATGCTGGACCTTATATTATCCTCAAGGCTGCGTCCCCAGGGACTCCTTCTCAGCAACCAAGCCCCACCTCCAACATGCCTGCCTGTATTCTGTGAGGGCTAGGCAGACATTCTAAATCCAAACCATTACAGGGGTCCTTGACTTTGTCCTAAAGAGCTAATGGGGTGTGTGTTTTCACCGTTGTTCACTCTTGGCTTAGTATTAATAGCCAGCCAATTCTGGCCCCATAGTGGCCATTGGGTTCAGGCGGGATGGTTGCTCTCAGTCCCTGGTTATAGATCTCCCTTAGAGATAGGAAAGCAGTTTTGTTTTGTTTTGTTTTTTAAAGAAACCTTATTGGCTTGAGACAGTAAGTCATCACTCAAATATGTACCTGTGGATATTTGTGGCATTTATATGTGAGCATAGCTACACAAATACACACATGTGAAGTATGGAGTTCTTACAAACATGCTTTACTGTACGTGTTTGATTTCTACTTAATTCTTATCAGAACCCAGCCAGGTAGATACTACAATGTCCACCTGAGGGATGAGCAAAGTAGGGGGCAGTAAGTCAGACATCAGAGCCTCGCCATGGAATCCTGCCTCCCTTCGGAGGAGTTCACACCACAGTGACACGTTCTTAAATGTCAACCACCTCTCAGAGAGACAAAGGAAACAAGAGAGTGTGTTCCTAAGATTTCATCACTATAACAAAAGACTCGAGTTTATTAACTTTCAAAGCAGAAAGGTTTGCTTCAGCTCACAGTTTTGGAGGTTTCAGTCCCCAGTTGGTTAGTCCCATTGCTTTGGGCCTGTGGCCGGGCAGCATGGTGAGAATTCATGGTACAGCAAAACTGCTCATCTTGTGGCCTAGATGCAAAAAGAGAGGGAGAAACCAGGCTCCTAGAATCCCCTTCAAGGATGCCTCCCCACTGAAGACCCGAAGACCTCCTCTAGTCCCCACCTCTTAAAGGTGCCGCCACTTTTTAGTGACACCACCCTGGGGACGGATCTTTTAACACACAGGCCTCTGGGTGACAGTCAAGATCTCAACTATAGCAGAGAATAATAATACTCATGCAGTTGTAATACTATTATGCTATTCCAACAGTGTGTGTGATAGCATTTCTCATTTTACAAAAGAAAAGACACAAGTCCAGGGAAGTCAAGGCTCAGACACCGAGATCACCCAGGTAATAAAGGACAAGGCAGGAGTGGGTCACAGCGGGCTCAGCATGCAAGTGTGACCAGGACTCCAGCGCCCTCGGCCACCAGGGGGCGACCTGGCCCCCGCTGGGTCCTCTGAAAGGGTAACATTTCACTCCTCCCCTCCCCCCAGCGGAGTGGGCGCAGCCCTTCGACCCTAGTGCCACCAGCCTGCGGGAGTTCTTTGTGGACGAGCACAGAGCCGTGCGGGTGCCCATGATGAAGCAGCAGGCCCGCCACCGCTTCCTGCACGACCCCGAGCTGCAGTGCTCCGTGCTGCAGATGGACCACGCCGGGAACGCCACCACCTTCTTCGTCTTCCCCAGCCGGGGCCGCCTGGCGCAGGTGGAGAGCGCGCTGCTGCCGGAGACGCTGGTCACGTGGGACGGCCTGCTCCAGGCGAGGTGGGCGGCTCCCAGCTGAGCCCAGGGGGCAGGTCACTGCCGCCACCCAGCTCATTGTCGGCCTAGGGCATCGTTACCCACCAGGGCACTGTCACCCCCCAGCACTGCCACCTCTAGGCGAGGTCCCTGACCTCTCTGAAAGTCCAGGGGCCTGGGAGGGAGCACTGGGCCACGAGTCCCAGAGTTGGTTCTGGTCATAGCTCTGCTATACACAGGGTGGCACCTTGGACAAGTACTGTCCCTTCTTTGGACTTTGATTTTCTCATTGGTGGAAGCCAGCCGGTTATAATGACAGGGAAGGAGGAGCTGTTATTCCATTGTAGGATAGCAGGCGGTGCCCTCGCCAGGGTGGAGCCAGTCTTCCAGGGCAAGCCACGCCTCAGCTGTTCTGTGAGGAGAGGAGACCCCAGGCGAGCTCACTGGCTGCGCGAGGGCATCCCCGGAGGTGGGATTCACATGTGCAGAAGCCAGAAAACGAGAGGCAGCCTCGCTGGCCCAGGGGACCAGGGGGGGAGGAAGCAGAGGCGGAGACCAGGGAGGGGACCCTGAACGGGGGATGGTGGGCGCTTTGCAGAGCCCTCTCCATCGGCCCCCCAAGGCTGGGCCGGCAGGGGGAGAGCAGGCACCGGCCCCTCTGGGACCTCCGCAGCAGCAACCCACCTTCTATCTCTCCACAGAGAACTGGACTTCTATTTCCCCAAATTTTCCATTTCCAGCACCTCCAGACTAGAGATGCTTCTCCCACGCGTGGCCCTGGGCAGCGGCTTTCTGGGGCAGCCCGGTCTGAACATCTCTAAAGTAAGAGGGGGACAGGGCTGGGGGGTTCTTGATGTCGTCCGCCATCGCTGGAAGCCGGCCAGGATCCCCTCGGGGCCAGCGACGCCCTTTGTTCTACCTTTGCTGGCCACCGCTGGCTTCTCCACCTTACTCTAGTCACTAAAGGCTGCTGTGACAGTCAGCAGCGCTGGGGGTCAGTCTCCGTCTGTCCTGCCTGAGGGTGACAGACAGGAGAGGGAAGGGATCAGAGACAGGAGCCTCCTGGGTAGGACATTCTTGCTCTCGGGCTGAGGACAAGCTAAGGAAGGGACAGAGAGGTGACAGGTGAGGGACAGCCTGGAGAAGGGGCTGGCGCTTCGTGGAGCTGAAAGTCCCCATCTGCAAAGAGCTGAGCCCTATAAGCCCTGGTTGGCTGCTTTGGGGACCCAGGTGGACTCCGTCCTGGGGCCTAATGAGAAGTCGCTAAGAGGTTCTAAGCACAGAAAGCAGTGCAAGCACATGTGTGCTCTAGAAAGATCTAGCAAGGGCAGACTGGAAGAGACACGGGTTGGACCAGGTGCTAGGTACAGAGCTGGCACTCTGCAGGCGCAGGTTACAGGGTACGGGCTGGAGGGGGACAGAGGAGGCTGGGGGAGGGCGGAGAGCCTGAAGCTCAGGCTCCAGCAGCCTGCCGCTCCCCCAAGGCATTCACCAGACTCTGCCCAGTGGACAGTGGTGCGTGAGGATATCCACACTTTACACAGGAGGAGACTGAGGCCTGAGGTCTTACTCCCTTTTCTGCTTCTACAATAGAATACCACAGACTGGGAAACTTGTAAGCAGTAGTTTCCTGGGCTCGTGGTTGTGAAGCCTGGAAGTCCAAGATGCAGGGGCGGCATCTGGTGAGGGCCTTCTGGCTGTGGCTCAACATGGCGGGGGGCAGGTGAGAGGTGAGCACACATGAGACAGAGAGAGAAAACGAGGCCAAAGCCCTCCCTGTCGTCAGGAGCCCACTGTGACCACCAGCCCGCTCCCTGCCCCCGGCACCCCCATTAACCCGTTTGTGGGGACAGAGGCCTCTCCGTCTAATCGCCTCTCAATGCCCCACCTCATAGCACCGTTCCATTGGCAATTAAATCTGCCTGGGAGCCTTGGAAGGAACATTCAAACCCTAGCAGAGGCTGAGAAAATCACTCGGTTACCGCGGCGAGTTGGTGTCCAGCCGGGGTCTGAGCCCAGGTCAAGTCATGTGACACCGCGCTCTTGTTCTTGAACAGGATTTACTGCAAAGGCGGTAAAGGTGATACAGTGGTAGAGTGTGGGGAACTCGGTCCCAGCGTGGCGTAGAACACGTACCAGCATAGAACGGAACCTTGGGCAGGACAGATTTATCATTTGACTGACGCAATGAGAGGGAGAGACAACCAATAAACAAATAGATATGTAATTTGTCAGGTGGAAATAAGCCTGCAAGAAAAATACAGCAGGGTAAGGGAGCTATCCTAGAAACTTGGAAGGTTTTGATGGGAATGTAACTTTTGTGTAAGGACTTGAATGAGGAGAGGGAAAGAGCCATGCAACTACCAAGGAAAGAGAGCTCTGGGCAACGGGCTCGGTATGTGCAAAGGTCCTGTGGCATGATTGTGCCTGCCTTGGTGTAGGAGCAGCAAAAAATCCAGAGAGGCAGGCACAGCATAGGTGAGAGGAAGCATGGTGGGAGGTGAGGCAGGCCAGCAGGGAGGAGGCAGGATGGAGAGGGATTTTTAGGATCCATGGGACTTTGGTTTTCCCAGGAGAGAGATGGAAAGCCACAGAGGGCTTTGAGCAGATATAAGTGATGTGATAAGGTTTATCTAAGTTAGAAAAGAAACTATAGAGGAGGAGTACAAGCAGAAGATCCATTAGGTGACACAGCTGCAATGGTCCAGGCGAAAGACAATGGACCCTCCTAAGAAGAGGCAGAGCTGGGACTTGAACCCAGGATGTAATAGTTTCCAAGTCCACGCTTGTCATCACCAGTCTGCATTGCCCCCAGGAACTGTGATCTCTCTATAGATGAGACCGATAGTTCCCGTTCAGTTCCTCCTTCCTCTTCTACCTCTCAAATCCAGAACTTGGAGTTCGATGATCTCCATTCTACCCATCAGCTCATGGAAGAGTGACTTTTTGACACAGACCCTGTTTGTGGTGCTGAGTACTTCTGTCCCCATCATCCATCACCGAGAACTGAAGCTGAATCTTGCAGCTCGGGCCCAGCCCTCTCTGGCTGTCCCAGAGTCTCACTTGGTCTCTTTGACCTCTCTTTCTCCTCTAAACACTCCATTCCTTGGTTCCCACAAAAGCACAACTTTCGAAGTCCTTGTAGCTACAAGATGAAAACCACCTGCTCCAAGTCTGGAATAGTGGCACACACTTGTAATCCCAGAACTTGGGAGGCTGCGACGGGAGGATCTGGGTTCACGGCTACCCTCAGCTACTTAGTGAGGCCCTCCGAAACTTAGTGAGACCCTGTTTCAAAACAAAGAATAAAAAAATAGGACTAGGGGTAGCTCTTTTTTTGTGTGTGGTACTGGGGATGGAACCTGGGTGTCCCTGGGTTCCATCCCCAGTACAGAGAGAGAGAGAGAGTGAGAGAGAGAGAGAGAGAGAGAGAGAGAGAGAGAGAGAGAGAGAGAAAGAAAGCCACCTGCTCCGCCGGGTGTGGTGGTGCACATTTGTAATCCCAGCATTTGGGAGGCTGAGACCGGAGGATCCGGGTTCGCGGCCAGCCTCAGCTACTTAGTGACGCACTCCGCAACTTAGTGAGACCCTGTCTCAAAATAAAGAATAAAAAATAGGGCTGGGGGTGTAGCTCAGTGGTAGAATGCTCCTGAGTTCAATCCCCAGTACTGCAAAAAAAAAAAAAAAAAAAGAAA